>PVNU02003582.1:0-73761 GCA_003013855.2 Liriodendron chinense | reverse complement strand
ATGGTTATTATATAATTATTATCAGTTGAACATTGTATCCTCACCCTAGCTAGAGAGACCCATGGATTGTTTCGCTGAGTGAGATAATTCAAATTTAAGGATCACTGCTAATTGGCTGCCTCTGACCTGCTCATTCCCTTTGAAGAGACCGATAACAGTGCAGGTGCAGGCGTCGCAGGGTTGTATCAGTTTCAATGATACTAGTCTGTTGAACATTTACCAGATCCCACTGGATGATACACTAGCATAATATGTGGGCTCCTACTCATGTTACAAATATAATTCATAATATGTATTTCATCTTTATTTGTTGACCATTTATCTTTGTGTAAATTGAGCATTCTATAGCAAATTCATTGCAAATTTTTTAAAGATAAAATCATTGTAATTTGTTATGTTGGTTTACTTCTGCATTTGCTTTATTGTAGACTGCTTTCTAGCCCTGGCAACAGAATTTAAGAACTAAAAAAACATAGACCAATATACATGGGATGTGTGCAGCTAAATGAAGGTGAACTTCTTTAGGCAGCCCCAAATCTGTATGGCTTTTACTTTCATGATTATCCATTCACCATTGTCTTGAAACCAATGGCCAACTCTAGAGATGATTACTCCCCACCTGTGGGTTTAAGATCAGGACTTGGAAACATCCAGTTTCAGTCTGCTCTGACTATATCATAGCCAGTACAAAAGAAAATTGTTTTGAGTTTATTATGCGTAAACCAGTTTTGATGTCTTTAACCTTTTCTCTCAATTTGATCTTGCACTGACCATCCACATTTCTTTCCACAAAATTGATTCTTATCAGCCCACTAATCAAGCAACTTACCACTTACCCCTCTCTACGCAACACAGTAGGTAGGTAAGGGTATGGGAACTCCACAATCTGTATACTGCAAAAGAAACTGTCTTTCAAATATGGGGGGGGGAAGCCACCCACAAAGGAAGCCATTCATTTGTAACGTACATGGCCAGACCAGGTGAGGATGTTATGCTGCAAACGCAAGCATGCTAGCATACTATACACTGCGAAAAGTTGTTAATATGTAAATAACATCATAAATTCTAAATTAAAACTCTTCTTGTCAGCTGTCATTTGGTAGTTTGTGTTGGGATTGGACGCCTCAAATCTCCATGCATGGAGGCCACCGGCCGGTCGGTCATGATAGAGCCAAGACAACAAAGTTGCTGGAACTTTTTTTGGGCATCCGGCCGGCCGACCTGTCGGCAGTTTCCTTTTTGAGTTGGGTTTCTTGGGCGGTTTTGCACAAGGAGTTTCTAATCTCGATTTTCTCCTATTTAAAGGGATGTAATCCGGGATTAGGGTTACCGCCAATGGGCCAAGGGATTAAGAGAGTTCTAAGGCAAGAGAAGAGCTAAGAGGAAGCTTGGAGTTCTCTGGATGAGGGAAATGGCTGTGTTTGTCCTTCTCATGTGAGAATTAGCTTTGTTAGCTGGGGATTTCTCTTGTGGGCTGTGATCCGGATTTTGTTTCTTCTATCTCTTGTAACTTCTGATATCATAGTGGATTGGTGTCGCTTTGTGCCGTGGTTTTTTACCCGCGAGGGATTTTTCCACGTAAAAATCGAATTGCCTCTTGTTTGTGGCGATTTGCTTGTGTCATTGCTATTGAGGTTTGTTCCTCTCCTGCTTTGATTGCTTCCGCTGTGAGGCTCATAACCCCAACAGTTTGGATACAGATGATGCTGCCGTGAATATTTAACTGGATACAAATCACCCAAGTTCCCAGATATGGGAATATTTGCAATACTATGGTTCAAATAGCAAGTACTTACTAAAATGTCATACATACTTTCTTCAATCATTTTACATAGGAACTCCATAAGGCCAACAACAACATGAATGTCAATAACCGAGACTACAAAACCCACAGCTCCTGGTAATCCAAGTACCCTTTTATCGCTCTAGCAGCATCTGATCAAATATAGTAGTGATCTTCCAACCCTGGCGATAAAATATAAAATGGCCAATGGAGCAAAAAGAAAGGAGAGAGATAGAGAGAGAGCATGTTATCTCTGACGTCAAAATTTGAGACCTGGACAGCATAGCATGATAGGCTTGTATACTGACAGAGGCGTTCAATATCGGGAAAGAACTTAGCTTTCATGAATAAGAGAACTATTCACTTCACCAAGTGCTACAGTCCTTTGATCCGTAGATTCAATTCTGGCTACCAGCTCAGCCAACTGGCCTTTCACACTGAGATCAATCACATGTGACCCTTCCTTTTCATAGCTAATGACAAACCCAGCAATTAGTGATGGATCAACATTGTTTTCGAGCCTCATATTATCGGAACCAGTCATCCTCTGCATTTTCCCTCGCAATCTGATCCAGCTGCTTGCCTTCTAGCTTCACAGCGGAAGAAACAGCCACTACAAGAACATCATTTTGCTTGGCAGAGAAAAGATCAAGCTCTCCCATGACATCTTTTATCAGATTACTCTTTTCATTCTCCACAAGGGAATGGAAGAAGCTCAGATTGAAGGGTTTGAATTGCGCATCACTAGCCACAGTATCATGTATTTTCAACTGTTCAATATGGGTGATGGGCTGCATTAGGAGATTGAAATTGTCTTCACTCTTAAATAACTGAGGGGCTTTGCAAACACCATTAGTGATGGAATCAAGCATCCCATTTAGTTTGTGGTTCTCAAAATCAACCTCAGTATTCTTCGAGAATGATTCTTCCTTCCTGGCTCCTGCACTTGTGGTAGTTAATGTATTTTTCTTCAATGATTGCAATGCCCTCAAGGATTGCGATTCATGAAATGCGGGAACCATTGGAACATGTTGAGATGTATCCTGAGAAGCGGCACCTTTTGAAGGAAACGATGGCTGCCGGTGGGCTGTGATGGACTGATTTAAGATACTCATCTGCCAAAAGCTCTGTTTGTTAGTTCAATATACAATACAGGTGTCTTTTGCATATACAAGTATATGGATTGAGCAGTATGAGGGGTATCGATCTGCACATATTTTCGAGCATCTAATTTATTGATGCTAAACATATTATAGAACTATTCAAGATGTGAGAACCCATTAACATCACATAGGCACTGCAAACTTTCTTGTTTCAATAAATAGTAATAGTTTATAGAATATTGCTTATTTGTCTATGGATATGGAAAGACTCCTACCTAAAACTCAAACATAATGACCCGTTACATGGAATTTTTTCTCACCCTTCCATTGCCAGGTTCTCTATACCTATGTTTCAGAGTCTAGATAAGGGCATATAGAATTCGTAGCCTGCTTCTGATCAAGTTGCATAAACAGACCAATTAGCTATTCTTCCTGACATCTATGCATCTTCAAAAAAGTGGTGTCAAATAAAAGATGTATGATGGATTATAACTTAAGATTTTAGTAAGTTTGCTATATCATGTAAGTTTACCAATCGTGTTTGTTGGGAGCGGAAGCAACCTCAGACCAAATCAAACAAGCAATAGAGAATAAAAACTTCAAGCAAACACAGAGAACACACAAGATTTTACATGGAAAACCCTTGTGGGGAAAAACCACGGCACAGGACCAAGTGTCGAACTGAAATCGTGCAAAACATCACAGCAAGCAAAGGTTTTAATTCGGGATTTTTTGGTCAAACCGAGATAGGCTCCGGTCAAGCTGAAAATTGCCTTCTCTGTACTAGATTAAGGCACTCAATCAACAGTGTTGTTAGAGCAATTTCTCTATTATCAATTTTTTTTCCAGCTTGTAAGTGGTTTTTTCCCCTCTCGTTGATTCAAGGCTTATTGTGTAGGAAGAAGATGGTGATCTTCTCCTTCCTTTTCTCCACATTCCTAGTACAGTAGTTAATTGAGATAAGAGCTTGTTGAGGTTATAAATTTTGAAAATTAGTGACCTTCGCCCACTATTTTTCTTACTAAAGAAAAAGGAGTTTGTGACTGTTCATCCAACTCGTCTTCAAAGGTGACCAGTTGGGTATAATAAAGAGGATAGTTTGAAGGGCGACAACTCTTGAACTAATATATGTGCTTGTGTTCATATGTGAGTAACGGCTTCTTATCATGGTCTCAGTTCCAAAATTTAAGAAATGGTAATATCCTAGATGTTGGAAGAATGTCATGAATTGCAAGGTTAACCCAAACTGGATGCAATTAAGAGGTGGTGATAAGCTAATTAGTCAGTGGCTGATAATAACCAGAAGGCCAAGCTACTCCATGTCGTAGAGCCCCAACTGATTAATAAAGAAAGCTCAAAGAAGAAGAGTTTCTCCAACTATCAAGAACCTCTCTGTTTTCTTATTCTTTTCTTTTAATAAATTATTAATAATGTCCCTGTTTTTAAGTAAACCAATCAGCTTCTGAATAAATTTTGAAGTAACCCACAAATCTAGCACATGAATAGGGGGATTTTAGAACAATGTTTTGGTTGTTGTTTTTTTTGTTTTTTTGTTTTTTTTTTCCTTATTGCTGCTATGTAAAGTAAAGCTTTGTCAAGAGTAAAAAGAAAGAAAGAAAAGAGCCCCCACTTTGGAGGAAGTGATGAACATCTGATAAAGAAACGAAAGCAGGTTTAGAGAGGGAATTAGAAGAAGAAGAAGAAGAAGAAGAAGACAAACTTCAGAACCAGAATAATACCTTTCTTATTCCAATTTCAGGGGAAACGGCGAAACGACGACTCCAAGAAAGAAAGGAGAGGAGAGGAGAGGAGAGGAGAGGAGAGGAAGGTGGTGGTGTTGGTGTGAGTGGGATTTTTCTTTTTTTTCTTTTTCTTTTTTTTCTTTTTATGTGTAAAACAAGAATATTATGGATAAGGTGTAATCCTGATATAATTCCAAGAAGAGAATATATATATATAAATACAAAGGGACTAAACAGATGATGAGAAATGAGAAGCTGCAGCTCTCCTTCTCTCTCTCTCTGTCTCTCTCGTTATCCATTCGTATCCTTCCATGCCCACCTATCCATGCATTGTGAGTGGTCGAGAAACGAGAGGTCTAGGAAGGGCGGAACACTCCTTCCTTCCAACCATTACTTGACACGTGTTCACTTGGGAAATATGTTAGTTGGACGCGGATTGCCTGCAGCGTATGTCTTCGGGAATATCCCCTTTCTGGTAGGTCTGGCAACCGGATTGCCCGTGACCCCGCGCACAGACATACACCTGTGCTGGGGCTGTGTGGGGTCCACAGAGATGTACATAACAAATCCACTCCGTCCATCTGTTTTTAACTACCACAATAGGACATGAATTTAAAAATAGTCAGATCCAAAACTACAAAGTTGGGCCACACCAACAAAACAGTGGGAAGCGGAAACGTCCATCATTGAAACCTTGACCATGATCTTTACATGTCATCCAAACCGTTCATAAGGTTATTACCACTCAGATAGGCACAAACATAATCTGGCGTTTAATCCCCACTGTTTCATGTGGTACCGCCCACGTGAGTTTTGGATCTCCTGATGAATCGTGTTCTATCGTGGTCTTGCAGAACTGATGGACGGAGTGGGCGCGGCTGTGGAGAGCGGATTGCCTGTTACCCCGGGGGCTGTGTGGGGTCCACAGAGATGTTCTTGAAAAATCCACTCTGTCCATCTGTTTTTAAAGATCACAATAAAACATGAATGAAAAGATAAGTCAGATCCAAAATTCATGTGTGCCATACCATACGAAACAGTAGGGATTGAACGCCTGACGGTCCGAGAAGTTCTGTATCCGGATGATATTTGTTCTTAGAGTTTATCTGATTGGTGATAATTCTATGAACGGTTTGGATGGAATATAAACATCATGTGAATCTCCAAGAAGGTTTCAATGATGGAAGTTGATGTTCCCACTGTTTTGTTAGTATAGACCACCTTAATTTTGGATCTGCTGATTGTTATAATACTGTCTTATTGTGATCTTTAAAAACAGATGGCCGAGTTGGATTTTTCAAAAAATCTCTGTATACCCACACGGCCACGGGCACAAAGATATCTGTGTGATGGGGTCACAGGTAATCCGCTCCCGCGGCTGTGGGACCTTGACTGTAGGGCTTACAGTGATGTATGTACCTTAAATCCAAACCGTCCAACTATTTTAAAAGCTCATTTTAGAGCATACTCCGAAAAATGAAGTTGACCCAATCTTAGGCCGACCACGCCACAGGAAATAGTTGTGATCGAATCCCCACCATTAAAAACTTCTTGAATTTTACCAGAACTTTTATTTGCCATTGATTAAGTCAAAGTTTTTAATAGCCAATTACCACTGTTTCTTGTACTATGGTCAATCTGAGATTTCGATCTGCTTCAATTTTTTAATCATGGCCTAGAATGTGGCATGGGTTACATACATCACAGTAAGCCTCACAGTCAAGTGTCCCACCCACCTGGAATCCACCCAACCCACGCCCGGAGGGAGTGGACTCGGCAGGGACAACTCTGTAGCGGCCACGCATCTCTGGGCACAGGAATATCTTTTGACCACATCCTGGCCCAAGACCGGATTGCCGTTAACCCAAGGCACAGAGATCTACATGTGCCTATGGTTGTGTGGGGTTCATAGAGTTGTCCGTGTCATATCTACTCCGTCCATATGTTTTGAAAGACCACAATAGACTAGAACTCGAAAAAATCAGGCAGATCCAAAACTCACATGGGCCACATCAAATAAAACGGTGGAAATAGACACATCAACCGTTGAAACCATCCTAGTAGTGACCATGATGTTTGTTCTTGCAAAATAGATTTGTCAGGGAAGCCCCGACACAGCCCCGGGCACGGGAATATCTCTGTGCTCATGGGCAATCTGCTTCCACTTGGCCAGGCTTTATGACCCACTATCATGTGTTTTATCCATTCCACTTATTTTATCAGATTATTTTAGAGCACAAGCTCAAAAGAAAAATAGATAAAAAGCTCAAGTGGACCACACCACAAGAAAAAATAAATAAATAAATAAAGTTGAAAATGGTGTAGTTCAATTGTCATTTGTATGACATCCAAAACTCAGGTGGACTACACCACAAGACAAAATGATAAAGCTAAGAATGGTGGAGCTCAATTAGCATCTATATGACATCCAACCCATCCAAGCAGTACCGGACTATGAAAATCAAGCCAATTATTAGGTGGACCACACCATAGAAAGGTAATATACACCACCTAAAGACATCCAAATTCCCATGTAATCCATTTGATGATTTGACCAGCCATATTTTTTGTTTGGGGTGCATATGTTGTATGGGTGTGATGTCATAGGCATAACAAAGTAGGCCTCTAAATTCTCCACTTTAGAAAACAAATAAAAAAAAAAAAAAAAACTAATTAAGTGCATTTTTATTCTATTCAAGGAGGCATTATTTCCTAAAATCAGCGTCCCCAGTGAATTTTGTTGAAGTCCTAAGAATCTCTTCTTCTTCTCCTCTTTTTCTCTTTTGAGTGCTTCTGGATAATTTTGTTAGAGAAGGCTACCAAAACTTTCACAAGTGGCGAACAAAGAGGTGAAAACCATTTGCACATGTGGCAAGCATGTGTTTCATCCAAGCCAACCATCAGAGTGGTCCCAAAACATATGTAAATACTCTTGGTGAAAAATTAGGCTAGTCTACTTGTAAGTTGAGCTATAACATACCATCTGATGAGAGGTTTTGATTGCCTATGTGTGAGGTGAGTAGACTGTCAAAGTTACCGTCAATTAATCAATACATTTAGGGCTCGTTTGATAGACGCTGCCAAAAATCTACTTAAACAATTAACATTTCAAAGAAAGAAACCTATATATATTCAAGGATATATTTTGGAGGTGTGTTAATACGTGAGTGTGTACAAGTAGCTAGCCCATGTATGCCACTAAAGTTATCAGCGTGGCTCACGGGCATGATATCATTAGGTGGTCCAGCTGGCCCATCCCAAAGTCAGGCTTGTCAACTCACAACGTGAACCACGATGTAGAACGAAATGGTTGGTTTAGAGAAGCTTGACTGTATTTTGCAGTTATATGTTTGTTTTCTAGATTGTGGGCCGACTAATTAATTTTCTAACTTTTTTACTTTTATAAAGCCTCATTGTTGGGCATGAGCTCAAAAAAAAACAAATCCAAAGCTCAAGTGGACAACACCATAGAAATCAGTGGGTTCACCAGTGGGCCAGTGTCAATGTTCCCACCGACGAACCCACTGTTTTCTATGGTGTGATCCATTTTGAGCTTTGGATATATGTGCTCAATTTTGGGCTCGTGCCATAAGATGATTTAAAAAAAAAAAAATGAATGGATGGTATGGATATAATGCATGCATTATGGTGGGGCTCACAATGCTTTGACATGTGAAAGGTTGAGTATTGCCTTACTTTGGAGGTGAAATTTGGGACTCTGCAATCACATCTCTTTAGTATGCTTTTACTACAGTTTACACGTATTTACAGAAATAGGGGTGCACTTGATGGGATGGGTTGCATCTCACATCATAGGCAATTATTGATACATGGTGTTGTCCACATCAAATGAATCTTTATATATATTGTTGAATATAATTTGGGTTTGTACTTTGTAATATGCCAGCATCATGCATACATACCATATCCACACCACTCATTAGGTAGGGCTTACTATGAACATATGTTCTACTGCCATCCATCAAATGGGTCACTCATACCCAGTTGAGCAATTTTCTAATTGCCCGGCAGTTTTCTTTGCATGCATGTGGAAATTAACCCCTTATATTGTGGCGAAAGTGTGTTCAAGGTCACCCCCTTGAAGGATTGGTATTGGATATGCTACACCCACATGTGTTGCCAATTAAGCTTTCAATCTTTCTTCGTACCAAACACTCTCCTCTACCCTCAATCTCTGCACGTACATACTCCACCACTTGGCACGTGTGTGTGAATCCGTATCATGAAAATAGTAGGCCCCACTATGAAGATCATCTTCAGGTCAGTCGGCGCATCCACTAAGACACTGTTCGAATGAATCCACGACCAATTGACTAACTCAATAAATACATACATACATATTAAACTATATATGGTCCATCTAATGAGCAGATCAAGCTAATGTCTCAAATGGGTAATCTTCATGATGGAGCCTACCTTTTGCTAGATGCAGATGACCTGGATAAGTGGCATGTTGGCTAGAGGATGGGTCCCAATTGTTATTAAAATTAGATAATTTTGAAGTGTTGCAGATATTTAGGATCTAAATGGCTGTTTAGCACACGCTCGACAGCTAAATTTGGCTAGGCATGACATTATGGCTCATTAATTTAATGAGCAAAATATTAACTACAAGGTGATTATTGGATGAGAACCCCTTGATGGACAGCTAAATTTGGCCTTGTTCAGGCCTTGTGCCTCCTTTCCTTGGAATGGATTGAGTCGGAGGGGAGCCTATCTATGTCCTGGTCACTTGGCCAAGAGCAGACAAGGTCTAGTCCATCCTTGCACCACAAGAAGCTACACAACCAATTGAGAAGAGCACTTGATTTGAATTACTTAGCATGTTTTGCTAGTATTATAATGTAAAAGTACTGTCATCACTACAATTTTATAGTGATTGTTCAATGGTTAATCATCTACGATGTAATAGGAGACATGTAAAAAAAATTTACTATAAATTTTATAATATATTGTAATATAAATGTTTATTTTTATCTAAACATACATGATTTAGTATATTTTTTTGATTAATTTAACATCTTAATAATATAAAAGTATCATCATTACACTTTCATCACATCTATTTAAACAGGAATTTTTTTTGTCAAGTTATCTACTAACCAGGAGATATGAGTACTATAATTTATAATTATTGTATTTTTATAATTCATTACAGTTAATCAAAACTAGTCAAAGAGGACCTATGGATTGTTTAGATGCATGGACAACCCACTTGGATGCTTCATTCACTTAGGACAAGTTTGTCCTTTTAAACAAGAGTACTGTACAAAAAATTGAATATTATGTTGTCCAATGTAGTTGTAAAAAATAATAATTGTCTATTCTACAACCCTACTTGCAACCATAATAGTAGTTGTCTATTCTACAACCCTAATTGCAGCCATAATCCCCCTATGCAACCCAATATTCACATTTTAGGGACAGGAATTGGCTAGTGACCATGCCACTAGCCAATGGCTAGTGGTCGGTGCTCTATGGACCCCACCATGTTGTATATATGTGTTTCATCCACACTCTCTATGCATTCTTCCATATCAATTTATGGTATGAGCCTAAAAAAGGCAAATCAAAATCTCAAGTGGACCACATCACAAGAAACAATGTTGATGGAATGCCCACCATTGAAAACTTCCTAGGTCCACAAAAGTATTGGGTCAAGTTGATATTTATTATTTCCCTTCATCCCAGTCTGTATGACCTAATCAAGAAAGTTGATATCAAATAAACATTACAATGGCCTTGGGAGGTTTTTAATGGTGGACATTTAATCACTACTGTTTTCATGTGGTGTGTGGTCCACCTGAGATTTAGATATGCCTCTTTTTTTTAAGATCAAGCCCTAAAATGATATAGAAAAATGGATGGATGGCCTATCGTGGATAAAACACACACACACACACATATCATGGTGGGCCCTCAGAGCACCGATCAGCCGACCACTAGCCAAACCGTGTCTATATGTTCTTGCAGTACGTTTCCTAGGAAACCGTTGTCCTGGAGGTGCCATTGAAATGCAGAAGGAGAAAACCGCGTCGACATGCCCAAATACACATGGAATGGAGATGGACATATATGTTTATATTGAGTAAGTTATGAATGCATCCAAACGCTTAGCATTTCTAAATCGTAAAATCTCTGAGTGGCCAAACAAGTAGCGAGTCTGGTAGATGACAGTGAATGAAAAGAAAGAAAAGGTTGGTGGAAACAGGGGGAAACACCCACCGGATGATTGTTGCATGCATTCTTGTTTTGATAGAAACGTTTTTTTCAGTACTCTCTCACCTCCTTTCCCTTTACCCCTCCCTACCTTACACAACACAAACACCTTACTGTAAAAAGCATGAATAACGTCTCATGGGAAACAAAACGGAAACAAGAAGCACAAGAAACACCTCCCCCTCAGATCAGTTATCCCTGCCTTTGTCCTTTTCCTACTTAACTCTCTCTCTCTCTCTCTCTCTCTCTCTCTCTCTCTCTCTCTCTCTCTCTCTCTCTCTCTCCATCCAGCTATATATAGAGACCATTTCTTCAGTCTCTTGCATGAAAGCACCATCACTTGTTCTTGTTCCATTTCATCTGCATTTGCTGTTTATAAGCTCATTCAATGGCCTCGCATTCATTGAAGTCTTCTTCTTCCCCCTCTGCATATCCATCGTCATCATCATGGACAGCCAAGCAGAACAAAACCTTCGAAATGGCAATAGCCATATTCGACAAGGATACTCCCGACCGTTGGGAGAATGTGGCTTCCATGGTGGGAGGAAAAACTGTGGAGGAAGTGAAGCGTCACTATGAAGTGCTGGTCGAAGACTTGAAGTGCATCGAGTTGGGTCTTGTCCCTCTTCCTAACTACAAACCCACTGCTAATAAAACCAATAGAACTCCTTCCACCGACACCTATGGAACAACAACCAATGATGAAAGTAGCTACGATGGCAACGACGATGATGACCAGCAAAGGTATATATACTAGAAAAGAAGGATGAAAGCACTTACTTGCCAACATCTACTAAATCTGTTTTCATTAGATTTCCTAAATCATATAAGATTTCAATCTCACTCACTTGTGTTTCATATATGTTCTCTCTCTTCATGCAGGCAACTGATGTATCTCAAGTTACAGTGAGCTGAGTCCTGTGGCGACCTGTCTTCTGCAATCCCCTAGTAGTAGTTCAGTACTAGTAAAAGTGGTAGTAGTAGTTCAGTACTAAGTAGAAGTGGTATAGTAATGATAGTAGTGGCAGTAGTAGTAGTTGTTGTTGTTGTTGTTGTAGTACTCGGTGTAGGTAGTTTTAGTTATCCTCTTATGTCGCTTTTTACTGTTTACATCCATCTCTAATAAAGGAATATCTCTAGTTATATAGATTTTATATTATATAAATATTTGAGTAAAAACGAAATGCTAATTCGGGATGTCTGTCTTAAAGAAATGGAATCTCCCTGGTGGGCCACAAATGTACAAAGAAATGAAATGGATGGTTAGAAAAAGAGATGATGTGCATCACTTGATGAGTGAGCCCCACCCCCCGGGCTTTTTTTTTTTTTAAGGTTAGTTCACACATCCCACTGTCAGTGCACACACCCACACTGACACTGTTAGTCACCCTCCAATGTTAGCCACTCCTACGTTGGGATTTGATACCATGATCTCAGTGTTGAGACGAGTTTATCTTCACTCGAGTCTACCACTGTCGCAAAGGTGTGGGTGTGGACATTCCTATGAACTTACTGGATCCCGAAAATAGAGGCATGATCGGATATTGTTATGAAAATAAAGGGACACGTGCATTATTGCAGTCTGCCTGAATATATAGTTATAACACGTGGGCTCCCTACATTTCCAAAAGAGATAATATCCTTTGTCCGGTTATGACTTCCATGCACCTAATTTGGCATCTACATGATCACGTCTGGACCGTCTGTTCCACTTTTCCTCCAATATCATGCAAAAATCACAATAATATGTCGGTGGAAACAGCCATGAGTGGACCGATCTTCTTCAATCGATCTTGTCCATCCATTTTTGTATGCACTGTCTTTTATGGTTTGAAGATGAGATCGGTATGATTTTCTCGAGGCACCCCATGAATAAATGATTGGATCTATGGACGGTCCAGATATGTGATGTGGACGCCAACAAGTCCAAATGCAATTAGGTGCATGGAAATGTTTCCATACACCTGGATCGAAAAAAAGAAAAAAGAGAAAAGAATGACATAACAACAAGAAAAGCAAAATAATGACAAAAATGTTGAAAATAATAACATTGAAATGAGGGTAACCAAAAAATAATCTGAGAGCAAGTGGACGGTCAAAAAGGTTTTTTGTTAGTGGCTATTTACACTCTTATTTCTCAGTACATTGCTTATGAATCCCCTTATAATTCGTTTTCATATCCAACTGCATGTTTCGCCACCACAATTGGACCCACATGCTGAGATGGACTGATGATTTGAACTGTCCATCTTCTTGGTACTATCATAATTAATGAACCACAATGATGATCTTGACCATCCATTTATGAAGCTGAATGTAAGCCATTGAAAGTCTTCCACCCGTTTAGCATAACTTTTCCTATGGCGACCCAATAGCTAGCATAGAATTGAGAACATAGCCGGCTTCTCGTCATCAGACCATCTCAGCATGTAGGCCCCCTGGGGAAACGTACATGTTGGGATCCCGAGTCGCGGGATAGGCAAAAGAAATTGATTATATGAAGGAAAAATGCAATTATTCTCTCTCCCCCAAGAATCACTTGCTAAGTCTGCATCACTGCCCACGAATGAACTTTCTCATTTTCTATTTAACCATCCCTTGTTATGAAAAGAGTGCGACTTGGGTGGGGCGCCCTATTGTGATGTGTATATGGAATCTACTTTGACCATCAAGGACATCACCTTATGTCAGGCCAGGCCAAAAACTCAGACTCATTCGTGCTGATTCAGGTGGACCATGTGGTTGGGAACTGCGTATAAGATGACACCCACCCTCCAAACTGTTTCCCTTGGTGTGGCACACCTGAATCATAGATGGGCCTGACTTTTAGGCCCCGTGCCTAACTTTTGGTGGGGCATCTGATGTTGGAGTGAATTTCACATACTCATCCCAATGGGCCATGTAACAAATCAAATGAGGACATCTCTCCACCAACCATTTCCTTTCGTGTGGCCCAACTGAATTATAGGTCAGCCTGTTTTTTTTAACCATGGGCCTAACATGGGACAACGCATTTAATGGCCGGAGTTAAAATTCACATATACATTACACTGAACTCATAAAAAATCAAGGGTGGGTGTCCCCTCCCAACTTCTCGCTGGCATGGCCCCACTTGAATCACAGATTCCCCATGAGCCCTAGGCCTGACATGAGGCCACCATGATGGGCTTCTGAAATCCACTCCAACCATCAGGTGCATTGACCCCATGTTAGGCCAAGGGTTCAAAAATCAGGTGATTCAAGTGGGCCACATCAAGGGAAACAGTGTGCAGCCATTGTCTTATACGACTTACTGCCTAATAATGCTCTCTTTGCCAGTCCCCTTAAAGTACATGGTAGATGATACAAAACCATATATTATTAAACATCCGGACCTGGAGATGACCCATTGCTTTATATGGTTGGTTAGGTCCAAACAGGTCCATCTGGAACAACCAACTGTCACTCAAGATGTCATAATTATATTATTTAAAAAACAAAACATCATAAAAGGATAAAAGGCCAAGGGTTCCATCCACGAACCCACATGCACGCGCGCAAACATAGTTCTCTTGCTCATTGCATGATATGCATCTCACAACTGTGTCTAAAACCAGTAAAATTAAAACAAACACTCTTTTATGTGGCAACAAGTGCTAGTAGTTCCTCTCGGTAATTCATTAAGAATCAACTCTAAAGAATTTATAGTCATGTCCATGATGTGATTATTTCTAATTACTGAATCCATGTTTTTTGTCATTGTCTGTAAGCATACACAGTAGGCTGACCATATTATGACATCATGTGGCAGCACCTGACCACCAGCTTAAAGCCCAAGGGAAAAGAAAAGACAAAAAAAAAAAAAAAAAAAAAAAGGAACAGGCAAAAGAAAACAATAAAAAAAATATATACACAAACCCAAAATCAGTATCCACAAGACCATGTAATGGAGTAAGCAACAAGATTCAATATGTGACACTTCCCCACGTAAGTGTATGTGATGGTAACTCCTCTGAGAAGGATAGAGATTTGCATCCACAAGGCTGTGTGTAATGATTGAAAGAAAACGTATAAAAATCCTCGCAGGTAGGAACTAAACTGATGGGAGCATTTCAAAACATGATTTGGATCTGGCAGCAACACTAGCTCAGTTCTGCAAAGATCACTGACTGACAAATTACAAAAATACCCAAAGCTTCAGATCTGCCAACCGTTGATTGGATATTTATGTTATTGTGTACCAGAGTCACTGACTGCAGGAACCTCTTCAGGGTAGCTAGACATATCTAATTCAATCAGGGACAGGTCATATGACTGTGCGAGAGAATCCGAAGGCTCCATAAGTTGTGAAGGTTTCATCACTTGAGGATCCATTGAGTCCTGTACTGTGATCGATATCTCGGGAGTGCTGGTACCAGAGGAGCATGAGCTTGATAGCTGTATGTTATCTATTTTGTTCCCAAGCATATGTTTGTGCTTTCTCACAGCATCCATCTCCTGTCCAGTTGGAACAAAGGTGCGTGATCGATATTTTGTTGCTCCCTCGTCACCCTCACAACTATTGTACAGTACATAGTCATGATAAGTAGGAGCAAACTGCAAGATTAAAATCCTACCATCAGCTCAGCACTACATAACCAATGCACCCTGTAGACAAGAACCCATAAGCAGTAGATGCGGTTTTTGGTATTCAAAGTCAAAAGAATGCAAATCACCTGGTGGACCGTGTCATGATAAAAGTCATTGAACTTCAACGCATGAACAAGATTGCCTGTCAAACCACGAGAGGCACCAATATTCGCACCTGCATACTCTTTGTATGGAAATGCATAACGATGACCGAGGGCTGCAGCAAGCATCTCAAGGCATATGATAAAGTTTTGGAATTCAGCAGCTTCTTCTGCATTGCTTAGGAATCCTGACTTGGCAGCAAGAAAAACCAAAACACCCTACAAGGACAGGAGTGTTGATCTTGTAAATCAAAAGCTAATGATGAAGAAATCAATCTTCCGCTGAAACTCCATCAAAATCATAAAATGATCAAGTGCTATAAATATAAGAAAACTGGACAATAGGACACCCTGGCCCCATCTTCACACTAAACTCAACTGTGCCTACTTGGTTATTCCTTCTCTACTTATTGTCTACTCTATAAGCATGAGCCTGATCAGAAACCAGATGCAAATAGAATAATGAATGCATGAGCAGTTAAAGCCATTTGAATAAGAAGGGTACCTGCCAATACGTGAGGAAAACAACAGATTTGATCATGACAAACTTTGGAACCGGATTGAATGGCCGAAGGAGATCTCTGCATGCCACATAGAACAAGGCCAACGCATACAGTGCCATTGAATATGATATGGTATAGATGATTGTGACATATAGATACGCTTGTTTTGCACTAAAATTTCCATCTTCATATTTCCCTTTTGCATAGAATACGAATGTAACTGCGACTAAGATGGGTTTCAGAATCACAAACTGCAGACAGCCTTGCTTGCACCTCCGTATGAAGCGACTGATCAACCAGAAATAGAATCAGGAATATGTATTTAATATAAAATAAGCACCCTCATCTGAGCATCATCCCAACTAGTTGGGTATTTAACATAAAGTAAAGCATTTTTTATCAGTAAAAAACTGAGCATAATTAAATACTTTCAACCCAAGTGGTTCAACATATGCTACTGAAATAGATTTATCTATTAATTTCCTTCAATAAAGGTTTTTATAATGTCCACCTCAAGGGTGAACTATGTTGACATTCACTCATCAACCGTCCTGACCATCCAATATCCTTCACCTCTAGGATAAGGCTTAGTCCAACATTCACACCGAGTAGATGCCCTAGACTTCCTATAAATAAACTTTGTGTGGGCCCTCATTAAATGCCCTGGATCAAAAAATTGAGAAAATCCAACTGGTGCAACTTTTGGGAGGACTCCATTCAATAGATGGCCCATTAGTTGGATGGTACAGATATGGTATGCATTCACCCCTTGAGGAATTATAGCACAAATAGTTCCACTTGATGCGTGTCCTATCTCTATCCCAAAATCCATGCATGCTCTCATCAGTTTGGACCATTCAATCATTGTCCTACCTCTCAGATGGCTGCATTCCAATCGTGAGATGAATATGATGATCCAAGTTTCCAAATCTATAGGAAATCTGTATAGACTGGCAGCCAAAAAGTAGGTAACTTATTAGATAGTTACGATCATGCACTCATCTTTGAGCTATGACAAATACAAGATCCATCCAGTGAATCAGATATTTGGGAATAGATCTGGACAAAGGGGCATAGAAACGACTGAACCAAGCACCTTTCCATCAGCTAGGTCAAGGAAAGATAGTATTCTTGGGATCGAGATCTCTTAACCGGCAAATCCACCGATGGTAACTGGTAAAGGTTAACATCATTTGCCCATACAGTGGACTGTAGGAAGGGAAAAAAAAAAAAAAAACTATTTAAAAGTAACTGAACAAAACCAACATGGCAGAACATAGGTTCATAGATAAGGCACATACCCATCTAAAGGTATTGCTGGGAAGCAACATGTCATCAGACACAATGATGGCTTCAGAATCCGACCACTTAAACTTACAACAACAGCACCTGGTCCTCCCACCCAAGCCAGGCACAGTGAAAGGAAATTATAAATGACCCAAGCTTCATACCTAAAACAGTGCATCCAACATTCAGATCAGATGCTGCAAAAAAGCTTGCAAAATCAGGGGAAAAAAACTTGCAAAGAATGATGGGGCTTTCAGCCATAGCCTTTTCCAAAATTCAGAAGCCAAAATTCTGGCAAGTAACCGACAACAGGGGCTTTCCCCAGATGAGCATTGTCTTATTTCAATCAAGAGAATGATATATACCAGGCATTTCTCAAATGGAAAAAGAAGAAAGGAAAAGAAAGAACCAGGAAAAAAAAAAAGTTAGCTAGGTCCTCAAGTTGCTTTCTTTCATTCCCTTTCTTCAAAGGGTGAGAATCTGAGATAACTTCATGTTGCGTGGCACCAACATGTGGTGTCTTCAGTTACCTAGATAGGTACTTTACATTGGACCACAGGTATAAGATTTTTCTTCTGGGTCACCTTTGCCAGCAAAAATACAACTACCATGTGTTTTATACATGGAGAATAGCGGATCATCTCTTGTTGTATTGGTTTTCTTTCTCAAGCTTTCCAAGTTGCCATTGGTGTTTTAGAGGAGCTTAGGCCAAGTGATAGGAGCAAATGCCAGTTTTTTTTTTTTTTTCATTTGGGAAATTAAAAAAATAAAAATAAAAAGAAACAATAAAAGAAAGAAAGGAACAGTCGTATCTTCAACACCATGCTAGCAGCTAGCACTCACAAACAAACACAGCACCCTCAGTTCATTCCTAGGGTGAAAAGTGGTTCACATTTAACTTGAACATCCTGTAACATAATTAGATTTAAATCCCACAGAGAGTATCATTTAAGAGCACACGTGAGCAGTGAGATGTAGTTCAATAGTTTGAGTTAATTCAAGTGTAAAAGCAGGGGAACAGAAGATTCCACAGTAGGTTGAATCATTGAGAACTATTCAGAGGTGGTTTCTTTAGCATCTTTGCTTTATTATTTTAACCGATGGATAGATCCAGGAGGATCAATGAAGTGGAGGTCTGCCTCTACAGTGTGTGTGTGAGACCACCATGTACTGATGAAAATTAGGGGTGTTTGGGAACATTGGATACTTTGGAAATGAAAACATTTTCTATAGAATCCTAGTTTTCCCTTGTCTAAGAAAATAATAAACATCTTAAATGTCCTTTTCCATTTCAAAAGGTTTTACTCAAAGAGCATAGATATCGATTTCTTCTTTCAAAAAAAAAATGTTAAATGTCGATTTCCAAGGTTACAAGAGACATCTCTCACCATTTGACCATGACCTTGTAACAATTCCATGAAAAACTGATGTATAAACCAAACAACCGAGATGCTATTCGTGTTTTCAGTTTCCATTTCCTAAGGATTCCATGTTGGTTTTCCATGTCCAGATTTCTCTCTATCCATACACGACCTTGACCTTAAGGAAAAAGTTCATAAGACAGCTAGTTATTAGACAAGTGATGCTATATGGGGTAAAGTGTTGGGCAATTAAACGATGACATGAACAAAGGCTGAACACTTGAG
The DNA here is from genome assembly GCA_003013855.2 of Liriodendron chinense. Taxonomy (NCBI): domain Eukaryota; kingdom Viridiplantae; phylum Streptophyta; class Magnoliopsida; order Magnoliales; family Magnoliaceae; genus Liriodendron; species Liriodendron chinense. The sequence continues at coordinate 54,748 of PVNU02003582.1, read as the reverse complement.
AGATGAGGATGTTAATAAAGATGTGTGGGACGACTAGGAACGATAATTAAGAGTGATCATCCTGAGTAACATAAGAGAATGGTTTCAAAATTTGGCTGACTCAACTTGAAACTCGGCCGAGTCAACTCGACTTGGCATGACCTCGATCCGAGTCAACTCCACTTGGCAAGATCTCGAGCCATGTCCTTGGAGACTCACCCGATAGTGTGACTTGGTTCGAGATTCAGCTCCCTGACTCATAATAACAACTCTAGAGGCCTCAAACCGAACCAATCAGTTTATTGGAATCAGATCAATAACTTGTTTGTTGTTAAAAAAAAATGCTTCAAACTCACAACCAACGTCCTTTATAATGAGAAGCAAACATCATGATCACCCTACCCTCAGCCAGTTCTTTGCATATTTCACGTGTTTTAAATAAATTTAACCACTTGCAACCATTTTAAATATTTTTATTTGATTACCAAATACATAGTTGAGCAAGGCTTAAGGCTTATGATGATCTTTACTATAGATTGGTTACAAGAAAAGGTGAGTCTTTTTTTTTTTAAAGGATGAAGGTGAGAAGTCTTCAAACTTGCAAAATGAGGGAGAGGAAAGGTAGGGACCCAGATCATGTTAGATTCATTTAGAGCAATAACAAGAGGTAATAATCAGTGTTGTCAAAATCTTACGATTTACGATTTTAGTCGAATCGTAATGAAAACGATTTGAATCCCAACCGTGAATCCCTTTTTATATGAATCTTACTATTCTATAATTTGAATCCTACAATTTACGATTCAAATCCCGATTTACAATTCAAATTATAGTTGTTCTCTTCTATTTTAAGCTTCACTTGGCATTCATTTTATGTTTTTTAAATTGGTAGAGCCTTTAAGAATCATTTAGAAAGAGTAAATTATTTTCCTTGTTCTTTATAAGAGATTAAATGATATATATTCTCTTCAATGTTAAATCATGTAGCTTTTTTTGTGATTTCTTACTTCTTAACTAGACAAAATACCAAATTGATGTATGACTTACATGTAATGTTTTTATGGATGGTTAAAATCATATTGCTGACTTATATACATTGTGGAATGGTGTTTAGAAATCAAAATATCTTTTTTATTTTTTTCGATCCACAATATCAAAGGCTACTTTCCCACCATGATCATACATTCAAGAAACGTATCCAGAACATAAATTATTAAAGGACCCTTGTATTTTTTTAAGGGAAATTTCTTGAAAGACGTAAAATAAATAAAAAAATAAGAATCCTTTAACACTATCATGATATGGTATTACTTGGTGCACATTGATGGCAAAAGGAAGATTGATGAGTTTAAAAAAAAATGTGATTTATTTATATTTTTCATTTTTTTCCAAAATTTTAAAATTTTAAAAATCTTACGATTTACGATACGATTTGTGATTCAATACAATTCAACCCCTACTACGATTTGCGATACGATAACGATTTTGTCTACATTGGTAATAATGAAGGACAATGAGATCAAGTAACGGTGGAGAAGCTATTTTCAAAACTTGTTAGATGACAACCACTCTAAGAGCATAGGGATAGAAGGAATCATAAACTCAAATGACATCAAAGACCATAGACACTGTCATAAAATTAGGATATCTGAAGTGTAGGAAAGTATGGGAGATATTGGGCTATTTTGGTTGACAAAGTTGTTCAACAAGATGGTAACATCAAAGAGAAAGCTAGAAGAGTGGAGGTAAAGTACCATGGTATTGGTACCTATTTATAAAAATAAAGGACACATACAAAGCTGCGCTGACTATCATGGGATCAAACTTATGAGCCATACTATGAAACTTTGGGAGAGTGATTGAGCAAAGACTAAAGCATGAGAAAAATATACAAAAAAATCTGTTCGATTTCATGCTAGGAGATATGCCGCTAAAGCTATTTTCCTAATAAGATAATTGATAGAGAAATATTGGCAGAGGAAGGATCTTCGCATGGTCTTTATTAAAGCATATGACAGAGTCCCTAGAGAGTTAATTTGGTGGGTGTTGGGAAAGAAAGGAATTTCAAGAGGATACGAATCTCTAGTGGGTGTTGGGAAAGAAAGGACTTTCAAGAGGATATATTGACATTATTAAGGATGTGTATGATGGAGAACTAACAAATGTGAGGGCCACTAGTGGAGACACAAGTGAGTTCTCAATTACTGTAGGCTTACACCAGGGGTTGACATTGAGCCCATACCTTTTCACATTAGTTATGGATGAGTTTATGAGGCATTTGCAGGAAGATATCCCATTGTCTATTGTTAGTGCACGCAGATTAGTGTGCACAGCAGATTAGTGTACACCTATGGTATACCATATAGAATTAGGATTAGGATTAAATTATCGAATCCGCTTCTCTCTCTTTTGTTTACTTTTGTAAACAAACTTCTCCTCTTGTCATCCTCCTCTTCCATAAATAAAACTATTAACGAGAAAGAGGGAAGATATACCAGTCCCTTATCTCACATTTTCTTCTTCTCCATCTCTCGTCTCTTCGCTCCTTCTAATTTCACATGGTATCAAAGCTTTGCTTATCCAAACCCGTGTTCCTTCTCTTCTCCATTTGCTTGCAGATGACATAGTTTTTTGTTGACAAGATGAGGGAAGGCGTAAACACAAAGCTAGATTTATGGAGGGCCACTTTATAATTTAAAGGATTTAAAATTAGTCGGACTAAAACAAAATATATGGAGTGCAATTTTAGTAGTGATAGGAGTCAAAATGAAGAATTAGTTAAGATTGTTGCCGAAGGGCAAAAGAGAATTGGGTAGCTTGGACACATGGCTGGTTCTAGGGGGTTGTGGCTTGTTAGCGAAAAGGGCAACGAGGCTGCTCAGTTCCCACATGAAGATCCCCTTTTGGAATGTTAGGGGTCTGGGGAGCAACTGTAAGAGAAGTCAGGTCAGGGACATCTATTTAAGTCGATCACCTTGCAAGAAACCAAGCTTTCAATCAATTGACCATATGATTATGAATTCTATCTGAGGAGTGAAGACCAAGGAAAGGTGTTGTTTAAATGCCTCTGGAAGCGCTGGGGGGATCTTGATATCGTGGGATTCTGCTTTGTGGTTTACTGAAGTGGAGTTTATAAGGTTTTTAAGCGTCTCGGTGGTTCTGAGTAGCGTTTCAGATGGTTTTCAGTAGATGAAGTCTGCAGTATATGGCCCAAATGTGTCAGCCTGTGATCCAGCCTTTTGCGAGGAGCTCTCAATGGTGCGATAAAAGTTTGAGGGCCCGTGGTCTATAGGCTGTGACTTCAATGTCACCAGGTTCTCAGGGGAGAAATCTACTGAGGGTACAATAACCAATAACATGAAAGTTTTTCTTCATGGGTGAGAAAACATCAGATGGTTAACCCGCCAATGAGTGAAGGACACTTCACACGGCCAAACAACTGAAGTAACGGGGTCCTTTGTAGACTAGATATGTTTCTTTTTGTTTTCAAATTGGGTGGATAGGATGATGTTGGTGTTTGCTCGCCTCAAGTGCAAGGCTGCGATGTAGCAATAATTCTCGGTAAGACCGAAGTCGATCCTTAGGGATTGTCGTAACAATTCTGAGTTTTAGAACTAGGATGGGCTAAATTCGAATTTATATCGATTGGTGGAAATTAAAAACATAAAACTATTTATTTTATACTTAAATCAGGGAAATAAACACCAGAGCGCCAAGGATCCACTAATAATCATTCACAATGCCAATTCAAACCATTCAAGCCAATAACACAATTGGAATCGGAGTTCTATCCCTATCCAATCGGAATATAGAGCAATTAAATCATCATAATGCATCTAACATAGATGGATCATCCACTGATATGGTCCTCTCATAATCAACTAAGGCATTAGATGACACAACCCAATCCTTCACAAAACAAGCAAGATCACATTCATGATTCTTCCTCAAGCCTTGTCACTAGACTTGATTTAGAAGCATTAATTGAACTTCTATTGAACCAAAATCAATACATAAATACCTATCTCAAATTAAATCAAAAGATAAGAACCCCTTCTAGTTTAGTTCTAGATATGCTCTTAGGAAACTTAGTTTGTAAAATCTCCTAGCATCCAACATATCATGATAAATCTAGGATCTCTACAACCCAAAATCCTATCAATAAACACCCCATTATTCAATCACAGTAATCAAAGCATCCCATGTAAGAGAAATCACAAGAGATAAAAGATTAACTAAAAATACTAATTTTATTTCAAACTAAAACTAGAAATGTTCTTCATAAAACCAAAAAGTACTTGAACTAATTCGAATTGAACATTGCAAACAACTAAAAGCTTCACCTCTTAGCCCTAGCTAAGAGGTTTAGCCAACCATTAATAGGTTAAACTAAAACTCAAAAGAAAATTAAATAAAAATATAGAAAAACCAAGTTTGGAAGAGTTGCAGACGCTCCACAGCGATCTCCTTCACCTCCCACGACTTCCTTAGCCTTTTATATGTCTTTAGATCCACCCCTAGGTGTCCTTTTATAGTAGAGAGGCCCTACCGCTTCAAAATCTTCCAGAATGGCGCAATACTTACGCACTTGCGCCTCAAAAATCGGAGCTTGCTGAAGAAGTTGCTGAATTTCAACAAATTACACTGGCTACCTATTGACCGACCGGTCGAGATGGCTGGCCGACCGGTCTAGACCGGTCTAGCAAAGGTCCAAAGAGTCCAAAGAGGTGCCCGACCTATTGGCCGACCGGTCGGACCACACTGGTCCTTGGTCCAGTGACATATACAGAGGGGTAGGAGGGTGGCCGACAGGTCGTGACTGATCGGACCTCATTTCTTCACAATTTCTTTCTTTCTTTCTTCCTCTCTCTCCTTTCCTTGCTTTCTTCTTTCTTTGGCCCACCTTGGGTCTTCATCAAAGGCTCCTAAATGTGTCTTTTAAGCATCAATGGAGTGAAGTCTCTCTCTCAATCCTACATTCACACAACATGCATTAGAAGGGTCTTTTAAGCATGCAAACCATGCATATAATGTGATGTAATGGGTTGGCAAATGTATAAATTGGAGGTTCAACAGTTGGTTGCTCAACGTGCTCTTCCAAGGCCAACGTCGGACCACAACACTAGTATACATGACGCCGAGGAGGAGAATTGAGGTCCTAAACCTTTCAGGTTTGAATTACTTTGGCTCGAGGTGGCAGGTTTCCATTCTTTAGTGACGTCCTGGTGGGATTCTTTCTAAGTACATGGCTATGCTAGTTTTGTTCTCTGTCACAAGTTGAAACTTAAAAAACGAAAAAGATTTTTGTTTGGAAAAAAAGAAATGATGAGGCAGCATCAAGCAGAAATGAACTCTATGCTATTTAAAATTCAAGCTCTAGATTTGAAAGCGGAAGGGGAAGGGCTTTCGGAGGAGCAATCTATGTGATCAAAGTTAGCTTTTGACCATGCTAATCGGCTAAAAGAGGAGGAGATTAAATGGAAGCAAAGATCGTGATCGTGTGCTACTTGGCTCAAAGAGGGGGACAAAAATCCAAGATTCTTCCATAATGTTGCTAATGCATGGTAGAAATGATAAGATTAGTAGCATTGTGGTGGATGGTGAAAGAGTTGATGATAAAGAAAAGATTTGCATGAAGGTCGTTAAATTCTATCAAGCTCTTCTAAAAAAGGAAGATTGGAAAAGGCCTTCATTGGATAACCTTTACTTTAGTTGCCCATCCAATAAGGATTCATCTTCTCTTGAGAGGCTGTTTTTTGGAGGAGGAAGTTGAGGAAGCCATTTTCTCTTTGCGTAGAGATAAAGCTCTAGGCTCGGATAGCTTCCCACTCGCCTTTTTCTGAGTTTCTTAAGAAGCGATAAAAGGTGATTTGATGAACTTTTTTGCATGAGTTCTTTGCTAGAGGTCTCCTCTCTTTGGAAATGGGGTGCTTCATTTATAGCAATTATTCCAAAGATCTCGAGGGCAGAAAGGCTTAGGGGCTTTAGGCCGATTAGTCTCGTCAGTGGGCCCTACAAAATTCTTGCCAACGTCCTTGCCTCTAGATTCTGTCATGTTCTTAGAAACGTCATTTCCTTGCATCAAGGTGCTTTCATTAAAGGAAGGCAAATATTAAATAGTGCCCCTCATTGCTCATGATTGCATTGATTCAAGATACAAGGAAGGTGTGAAGGGGTGCTTTGGAAGCTTGACATCAAGAAAGCTTACGCCACATCAACTGGGCTTTTTGGATTGCATGCTTGGAAGAATCGGGTGTGGGGTTGTTTGGAGAAGATGGATATGAGAATGTATTGGCTCGGCTAGATTCTCAATTTTGGTGAATGGATCCCCCCAAAGGTATTTCAAAATCTCTAGAGGCATTAGACAAGGCGACCCACTTTCCCCATTCCTCTTCATTGTTATAGCAGAAGCGCTAAACAAGATGCTTATCAAAGGGCTGGAGATGGGCTTGTTTCAAGGCTTCCAAGTGGGTCGATCAATTCCCCCGATTTCCCATATTCAATTTGCGGATTATACAATTCTGTTTTGCGAGGCGAACGCAGAAAAGGTCAATAATCTTAGTATGATCCTCTGTTGTTTTGAAGCAGCTTCGGTCAAAAGGTAAATTTTGCCAAATGTGAAATCCTTTAGAGTTCATATGGACAAGGCTGAAATTGAACACCTTGCCATTTTGTTTGGGTGCAAGGCAGGTTTGTTTCCTTCATTGTATTTGGGTCTTCCTCTGTGTGGAAAAGCTACCATTGCAACCGTTGGGACGAAGTGGTGGAAATTTTTGAAAGGAAATTGGCAAGGTGAAAAGGACGGTATTTGTCTCTAGGCAAGTGAATTACCATCATCAAAGTGGCCTTATCCAGTCTTCTCATTTATTTCATGCCGCTTTTTAAATGCCCGAGAGCGGTCCTCATTCACCTTGACAAGCTTAGGCAGGATTTTCTTTGGGGAGATTAAAAAGTTCCACCTATTATAGCTGGGTGAAGCGTGCAAACCCTACAATGAAGGTGGTGCTACCATTAGCTCTTTGGCGATGATGAATTATGCCTTTTGGGGCCAATGGTGGTAGTGGTTCAAAACGGAAAAGGGAGCTCTTTGGAGAGAGGTTGTTGCTACTTGCTAGTAAATATGGTTGCTTGATAGGAGGCTAGTGGAGTAAAGAAAGTTCTAACTACAGAGCTTCAACAATTTGGAAAGGCATCTTAGGTACAAAAGCAAAGTTTTTAGAAGGTTCGGACTTCCCCTTAGGTAACAGGGAGACGATTTGCTTCTAAGAAAATGTGTGGAAGGGTGATATGCCTCTCCAGAATATATTCTCGGCCATTACTAGTCTTGCGCTAGATCGGAACATCACAATTGATAGGTGCTTTGAGATTTATGGTGAGACGATGGTGTGGTGTCCGCCTTGTCCCCGCTACTTCCTATGAGAAAATGTGGTGGAGTGCGTAACTCTTTTAGAATGGTTGCATCCTTCTAGACCGTCGATCAGGGAGAGTGACAGTTTGGTTTGGCCGGAGGCAAGTCTGGTCAATTACTGGTCAAATCTTTCGATTTCATGCTTCACAAAAGGGGAAGTTTTTGGTAAGACTTCCGATGTATGGCTTATGGTGCCCCTCTAAAGACTGGGGCCTTCTCTTCGCTTGTGGGAAGAAAAAGAATTTTGACAATCAATAACCTCTAGAAACAATCTATGATTATCCCGAATATTTGCCTCCTATGTATCTCAATGCGGAGTCGGCTAACCATCTTCTCATTCACTACGCTTTTGCTAGCTAAGTGTGGGTTTCTTTTCTCGCTAGATTCAACTTGGCTTGGTCTATGCCCTATGACATTGGCGACCTCCTCTTAGCTTCGCACGGGGTTGCCCTTTGCAAGACTAGTTATGCAGTTTGGAGACTTTGTCTCCTTGCAGTTCTTTGGGTGATTTAGGGTGAGAGTAATGGTAGATGCTTCCGCAATATCTGTCGAAGAGCTAAGTGGGGTTTGGCATGGGATACTAATGTCGAATGGGCTGTGGTAAAGGGATGGGTGGAAAAGATGTATTTTTTTTCTGTTTTGTTGCGCTCTTGTTGTTTTGTTATGCTCTTGTTGCTTTTGTTTCTTGGTGCTATCTAAGTGCTTTTTCAATGAAAGTATTATTTATCTTTCATAAAAGAAAAAAAAGGGATCCATAAAACTGACTCCAAATAGTCAAGAGAAAGAAAGAAAGAAACAAAAAAAAAAAAAAAAAAAAGAGGATCCATAAAACCAACTCCAAATTGTCAGGAGAAGGCTAAGATGACAATGGTGGTGGTGGTGTTTATGACAACAATGATGTATTGAAGATGCAATTGCATAAAGTGTGAGAGGAAGAGGCAGTTGGGCTATGAAGACGGAGTAAGAGAGCGAGTTCAAAGCAAAAGTGGCTCTTGGGTAGAAGGTTTGTGCAACTAAGATTGAAGAACAATGGATAACATGTTGCAAATGCAACACCCTCATACACTTGGCAACCTATAGATGATAAGAAAGGAACATGATACATTTACCATGTATAGCGCATATATAAAAACAACAATCATGGCATGCCATTAATCACTACAAAAGGTTCACAAACTAAGACAAAACCATTTTGTGTAGAATCATAGGCGAAATCCTTGAGAAATGAAAAGTGAAGCTACTATGACTCACAAGGCATTCATGCCAGGATGCAAATAAAGAGTATGATGCAGTTTCTTTAACATAGCCTGAAACTGCACAAGCATTATTTGTACAGGTTTGGATGTCCACAGGTTATCAAAGTTCTTGTCTTATCATCTATAGGAACTGCCATTCACAGATGGTATAGGATTAAGTGCACATCAAGTTTGATCTTATCAAGTGTGATGCTCAAAATGCAATTATTTGGGTATTTGATTTGCTCTAAAATCGCATTATTGCAGAGTTGGGTACAAGAGTTCACACGCACGCACACGGGAAGTTTGCAAATGCAAAAAGATAGAATTAACTAGCAAGTACGCCACTGACAGTTCTGCACAAGCAAATCGGTTAATTAAAACAAAATTGTATCCTTTAGGAACCGCACACCTATTGTAAGTAACATGGTGATCAAAGTGTCAAACCATAGATATCTGTGCTTGGTTGATGTCCACTATTGTTCGTAGAACACCTCGATATAACAGCATTTCATTTTCTTCAATGTTAGCATTTCTTCCTTTTTTCCCCATTTTTCATGCATTAAAATAGTTATCCACACAAAACAATGATACTAATAATAATACGATAGCTTTTATGTCAGATTTGGCTAGAAAAAACAATGGGAAAAACTGCAAGGTAATTATAGTGAGAAGAATGACAGTTGCTGGAAGGCCTTATATCAGGTTATTGGCAGAAAAAAACATATTCACCATGAAAGTAGATGAGCGGCAAACTTACATTTCTCGGATTGAATTAAAATAGATGGAGCTCTCATTGAAGACCAGGGAGAGGAAGGACAAGAGCGCAAAAACCTGTAACAGATTTATATCAGTAGAGGTTAAGATAAATTTCCTACAAATGGAGCAACTGAGTTATGGAGATGTACTAACTAAATTGAGAATACATGTGAATTGCAAAAGTTTATAAAAGAATGGGAAATAAAAAAATAAAAAATAAATAAAAAACAGCCATTTCACAAGAAAAGCATGAAGAGTGGGAAAATGGAAAAGATTGCAGACCGGAACCATAAAGATGATGCGAACAATGTAGCGCTGATAAGTAGGTTCGGTGTAATTCAGAAGGTGTTTGTATATATGAAATATTGCCAGTGCCATTGCTCCAACCATACAAGGGAATGCGATGATGATATAGTAAATCGGTGCCATTTGTTCTTGGAAGCATCAACAACTCTTCCTGGATTCTTTTTTTTTTTTAAACAAGAAGAAAAGAAATTCCCTGACATCCAAAGAAGCACAAAACAAACAAGAAACATGAGCAAATACAGAAAGGAAAATGGTCAAAGAAGAATGAATGCATCAGCCTTGAATTCGTGCTAACCTGTGGAGAAGTTGTAGAATCTAACTTTCCTTGAGACTAACCATTATGCAAGAATAGAGAGAAATTACAAAAAAAAGGAAGCATCAGGATCGGAAAGAAAAAGTGGAGAGGGAGGAGCAGCAGATTGTGAGTGCTGCAACCCCACCCCCCAAAGGACGATAAAAAAAAGAATGTCTATAGAGAGAGGAAGCACAAGATAAGAGAAGCAAAGAGGGGTTCAAGAAAGCAAAGAAAACGAGCCGATGGGACGGGATTAGGGTTTGAGAGAGAGAGAGAGAGACGAGGCGATGGCTCTTCCTTAGAAACCCGACGATAGAAACCAATCTCGGGTAGTGGAAGAAAGGGAAAAGAGGGGGGGGGGCAGATCTACTCCATAACTTGTTCTAGAAGAAGAAAGGGACGACCGGTGCGGTGTCGCTACGGTTACCATGCGCAGCCGGACGCGGTTTGGCTAGTGACGCTGCCGCTAGCCAGGTGGCAAGTGGTCGGTGTCGTGGGATCCACCATCATGTGTGTGTTTTATCCACTCCGTCCATCCATTTTTGTAGATCATTTTCTTGTTCCATGGGAAAATGAGGAAGATCTAAGTGTCGGGAGGACCACACCACAGGTAAACAGTAGTGATTGAATGTTAATCATTAAAAACTTGGTAGGAATAACTGTAATGTTTATTTGTCATCTAACTTGTTGATTAGGTCATACAGACCTAGATGAAGGGAAAAATCAAATACAGCTTGATAAAAAACTTTTGTAGCCCCTGAAAAGTTTTTATTAGTGGGTGTTCAATCAACATAGTTTACTGTAATAATGTAGACCATTTAAGATTTTGATCTACCTCAATTTTTGGTTATGCTATAAAATGATCCGAAAAAATAATGGACCGAATGGATGAAACACATACATCATGGTACATACCAATAGCCATTTAGGGGTAGGTTAACTAACCAATCCGCTTCCAGCGCAGCCATATCGAACGAAAATGGAAAGCCAGGAAATGAGAAATGAAATACGGTGGTTGTTCACTTTCAGTGCCATTTTAATAAACCATCAAACATGTGCAATGCACGGGAGTGGGAACTAGTGGGGCCATTGCTGATGGACAACTATTTGATGTTTAACCATTCTTTTGAAATTAACCGTTGGATCCAAGTAACCTTTAGATATCTGTTCAATCACAATTAACCCATGGTTTGGACCGTTTGTCACTTGCATGGTAGCTAGCCACTCCATTTTTTTAATTGGTGGTAAACTATCATCAGTACAATCATGAAACCCGTGAACAATGTCTCAGGACACTCATCAGCCCGTCACAATGTCGTGACAGAGAATTGAAGACACATCAGCCCGCCACAATCTTATAAAAAGAGAAATTGGTATCTGGGGAAAACACTGGGTAATCACCTAGTGGGTGTTACCCTTATCGTGTGGGACCCACCCTGATGAATGTGTTGTATATCCATGCTGTCCATCCGTTTTTCCAGCTCATTTTAGGAAGTTATCCCAAAACTTAAGCATATTCAAATCTCCGGTGGACCACACAACTGGAAAATGTTGTGAATGACCACTAAAAACATTTAGTAAGCCACAAAAGTTTTGGCTCAATCTGATATTTGTATTTTCATTTCATCCAGGTCAGGTTGACCTTATCAACGGGTTGGATGGCATAAATATTATGGATCTGATTATAGTGTGCCCTTGGAAGTTTTTAATGGTGGGTGTTCAATTACCATTGTTTACTGTAGTGGTCCACCTGAGGTTTGGATCTGCTTAATTTTTGAAACCACATCCTAAAATGAGCTGGAAAAACAGATGGACAGCGCTGATATACAACAGATCATCAAGGTGGGCCCCATGATAAGGGTAACACCCACTAAGGCGGCGTTAGTGGTGAGTCTGCTCCCAACGGGTGGCAATGAGACGGGCTGCCCAAACCAATCGACCTAGCCCTGTGGTGACAGAGCTTGGGCATCTCAACTCCGCCGTAGTCTTGAAATCTAAGGCCTGACGCTAGATCTCGACTGGTCTGGGGCCAATGCTGAATGGCCCAGCCCTGAACTCCTGCAGGTCACGTGGTCTGCTCCATACAATTCTTCAAGATTTTTAATATTTTTCATTAATATGGTGATATTATCAGGATAAATATCTGATATTTTAAAATATGATAGTATTTAAAAATTACAATAGTATCATTTTCTGTGTTTTTCGCTATATTTATTGTTATGAAAGTTTCAAAGCATCCAATGTGGACCATTGTCAAGTGTTTTAGAACATTCATTGTTTTCAAACATGTATGGCCCACTTAATCAGTTTCTTATATCTCTGGGGTTTTTTTTCTTTTTTTTCTTTTTTTTTTTTTTTGCTGCTTTTTCTTGTCATCGCCCAAACGGTACTTCAGACTTTTCCTGGCAACTCTGCTCTCGAGCCGTCGATCAATCAACTAATCTAGTTTTTGGGCCAGTGACCACGTCCATGCCGACATGTGCCAGCTTATCTCATGTGTTGTACCTGTAACTAATCAAATAGGAAAAGGAAAAAAATAATAATAAATCAATGTAGTTGAAGTTAAAAGAGTCGTGCTTCTTAATCATATTTCCTGCCTCTGAATCATATTTCCTGCCCACGCCAGGCTTGCTTTCTTTCTTTTGTACCCTTTGTTGATTTTAGAAAGAAATGTAATAATCTTGGAACTACATGAGTCAAAGGGGCATCTAAGCGCAGGCGTTGGGCGCTGGCTAATTCTTCAGCACCCCCACACGGTTGCTTTCAAACTGGTGTTTAGAGAGGATGAGAAAGTAACAATCCTCTACCATGAAAAGCACATTGACTGGATGGTTGGGATGACCCGATGGGGGTGATTTAGCTATAGCCCAGCCATAGTGGACCACAGAGCCATTTGTATTGTTTTGATGGACCCATGCCTACTTTTGATGAACTAACAATCCGAACAGAAGAAGTGACGCCCAGCCATACATGAAATCAAGCCTCCCATTCTCCCACTTGCTCTTATGGCCAACGTGAAATTTCTCTATAAAAAAATCGGTTTCTCAAACACATTTAATTTTATAGAATGATTCTTTGTTGAATTCAACGGCACCATTCAAATGATTACGGTTCAAAATAAAAAACTTCCCAACCAGCATTCCATGAAATCTATTATCATAATAAAATGACTAAATAAAACTAGCTGATATATAAAAAGAGGCAAAGACAGGATTTTTTTTTTTTTTTCTTCTTTTTTTTTTTGGGTTAGTTCACAGTACATCCGGCTGTTAGTACACACAACCACATTGTGGCCACCCTTCAATGTTAGCCACCCCCCATGTTAGGATACATTCGATACCTTGACCTCAGTGTTAAGAAGAGGTTATCTTCACTCAGTCTACTACTGTCCCAAAGGAGTGGGTGTAGTAAGACAAGTTTGGCAACGGTGAGAAGTGAAAAATGGAATAGCCAATTGCATATTCCTTAGAAAGCCATTTGGACGCACTTATTTGGAGAGCGGCTTGTCATACCCCGTTCATGCCTATGCATAGTCATGTGGGTGTTTTCAAATATAAAAATGAGCAACTCGAGGGACATGGGGACAAGGGGATTTTGTACTTGCACGAAAAGCTTGTCAACAAGTCGGCTTGCACACCAGGGTTGTTTGGGTGGATGATGTAAATATCACTTATTAATTATCAGCAATGATTGATTGAGGGGTAGAAATTTTTCCAAAAAAAAGAGAAAATTATCAGATTTCACATCCTTTCTATACAATAAAGCTCATATGCATGCTACTTATGTGCCAACATAGCACATAGAACGAGATCTAATCCATCCACAGGTGGGTTTTGGGAAAATTGACAGTGGAAGCAGAAGCCGAAACAAGTGGAGCAATCCGAGATCAAACGAGTAAAAAATATGCAATCAAGGCACACACAATCATTCACCACAAGATGCTTCAAATTTACGTGGAAAAACCCCTCACCGGGTAAAAAATCATGGCACAAAGCGATCCACTATGAATATCAGAAGATTACAGAGATTGACAGCCCACAAGCAAGGAATAAACAGAGAAAACCCAAAGTTCTCTCTCACACACACCTCTCCCATCTTCCTAACACGATTAGGAAACCTGGGACACCTTAAGATACCAACTAAATTCGGATTACAACTCATTAAATAAACAAAACTCTGAAAATAGAAATATCTTGCGCAGTACTACGAGCTGCGCAAGAAACCCATGCGTACAGCCGACCTGTCGGCCAACCAGTCGGCTAATACACAAAACAGTCTAGGGGAAATCACGACTACTCTGCCTCACCACGACCGGTCGGAGCCCTCTGCAGACCGGTCGACTGACCGGTCTGGGCACATAAAGATTCTGTCCAGGGGGCCTCCACGTGCATCAAGGCCACAACGTTAGACCGGTCGCCCGACTGGTCTGAGCACCCTGTCTGTGCACTGTTTGAAGGCTACCCCAACAATCTCCACCGAGGCTTCAAACGTCGAATCAACACCATCCTTGCAACTTCATCTCATCTTCAATCATAGCTTCACCGCTTCTCGTGCCACCATTGACCCTATCCTTACAAGTTCACGCCCTTTACCGCTCTTCTCATGTGGTCCTTGGGCACTTACCACATACGAGCAACCGTGGATCTCGCTGCCTTTCCCGCAGCTCCATCGTGAATTGTGCTCTTGATCAACATGTAAAGATGGTCACACCTCCGTTTCTTCATACACACGAGTGCCATTTTCATCACTTCACAACAACGATCACAGCCGATAAACACACATCCTTTCGCCTCGAGTGCACCAAGAGAAATCATATTCATCTTCATCTTGAGAACATGCTTCACATCTTTCAAAACTCGTTCGACTCCATCGAACATCCTGATGCGCACCGTACCAATACCCACAACCTTACAAGCGTAGCCATTGCCTACAAACGTCGATTCACCACCATACTCCCTGTATGTCGTGAATGAACTCCAGTCAGGACATATGTGACATGAAGCCCTTGAATCTAGGATCCACTCACTACCGTGAGATCCCTTGCCAAATATAATCAGAATTTCATACAGATCGCCAACGCCTTCTACTGTATTGGCTCCCTCTCCAAAAGAATTTTCATAACTCTCTTGCTTTAACCTGGGATTCTGACAATCCCCTCTCATGTGGCTCTTCTTACCACAATTCCAGTACTTCACCTTAGCCTTCCCTTTGCCCTTAGCATTAGATCCTGATTTCAAATATCCTCCATGCTCAGAACTTCTTCCCCTCATAACTCGTGCCTCTGAGGAATAACGGGAAGCCATGTCACCGCTCTTCTTTCTCATTGCATTCGACTGGAGGGCTGAGATAACGGTCTCGACGCTTATGGTTTCCCTCCCTGCTCACACAGAGTCCCTGAACGATTCGTATGAATTTAAAAGATAATTCAACAAGATGCATGCTTGACATTCATCCTTCATCGGTTCATCGATCTCCATCAACTTGCAAACCAGCCTATTGAACGTGCTCAGGTGGTCCTCCACCTTCGTTCTCTTAATCATCCTCAAGGTGAACAACTGCCTCAACACGTACATGCGATTCTCTAGAGATTTCTTGTCATAAACCTTCTCTACCTTCGTTATTGTTTCAACTGCAGTATTCTCCTTCATGACATGATAGAGAACATCATCCGTAAGGTTTAACAGGATTGAGGTTCTAGCCTTATTGTCGAGCTTCGTCCACTCATCCTCTTTCATAGCCTCGGGTCGCTTTCAGGAGCTTCATCAAGCCATTGCTGAAGTAGGAATGATTCAACATTTACCTTCCATAGCTCAAGTTATTTTTCCCGGAGAACTTCTCTACCTCGAACCTTGCGCCTGATCCCATTTTCTCGTCTCAGATGCAAATTCTACTCCACCCCAACTTCATCTCTGATACCACTTGTTGGTATCAGCGTAACATTTACCAACCTTAGCTCTGATACCACTTGTTGGGAAAACTGGCAGCGAAAGCGGAAGCTAAAACGCGTGGAGCAATCTGAGATCAAACGAATAAACAAGATGCAATCAAGGCACACACAAGCATTCACCGCAAGAGGCTTCGAATTTACATGAAAAAACCCTTCAATAGGTAAAAAAACCACAGCACAAAGCAATCTACTATAAATATCAGAAGACTATAGAGATTGACGGCCCATAAGCAAGGAATAAACAGAGAAAACCCCAAGTTCTCTCTCACACATGCCTTTCCCCTCTTCCTAACACGATTAGGAAACTTTGGACACCTTAGGATACCAACAAAATTCGGATTATAATTCCTTAAATAAGCAAAACTCCGAAAATAGAAACATCTTTCGCAGTACTGTGAGCTGCGCAAAAAACCCACGCGCACAGCCGACCCGTCGGCTAATACACAAAACAGTCCAGGGTAAATCACGACTACTCTGCCTCACCACTGACCGATCGGAGCCCTCTGCAGACCGGTCGACCGACCAGTCTGGGCAGATAAAGATTCTGTCCAAGGGGCCTCCACGTGCATCAGGGCCACAACGTCAGACCGGTCACCCAACCGATCTAAGCACCGTTGTCTATGCACCGTTTGAAGGCTACCCCAACAGGGTCCAACCTTGTACGTGTTTTTCCAAAAATAAAATATATTATGATCAACTTCTGGGACTCAATATTGGAAATAGGTGGATGGATTAAAAAACTTCAACCAAGTTTTTTAGAGTTGTACATTTGGTTTGCAAACTGTGGACCACTTGATCAGTTGATCAAATCTGATTATGGGGTTAGGGCATCAATGCAGTGGTGTTGTTCTAACGGCTAGGTTAGATCTTGGACTTATTATGCCATGCTAGCACGTGTGGTAGTACATGAGCTTTATTGCCTAGGCCGGGTAAAGTTCTCTTTTTAAAAGCTCGAATGTCCACTCAAATTAAAAGGAAAATTTTATATGATGGTTATAAAACTAACCATACTTGATAGAAATAAATTATTAGGTAGTCAAAGGAACAACAATTTTTAGAGGATGAGTGTAATTTAATAAAAACGTTGTAATAGATGTGTGGCAAGGCAAGGAAAAATATTAATAATAACATAAATAGGTAATAAGCCAGTAGACTTAGATGGTTTGGTCAAGTGACAAAGAAATGCATTGAATTGAAAGAGTGATTTGGCACGAGTGATTTGGCACAAGTGAAAGGCTCTATATGGGCATGGGGAAAACTCAAAAGGACATTAATGGAGATAGAAGAAACTCAATGACCTATGATTTAACTAAAGGAATAATCCTTAATAAATTGGAATGACATAACAGGAGTTGATCCTTCGTTAATGGAGAAATGGCTTAGATTACGATGGTAATTATGTAGGCCATGGGGTGGCCTTGGGTTTTTTCTTATTTTTATTTTTTATGGGTTAGTTCACACACTCCATTGTTAACCCACCTCTGCTAGTCACATCACATGTTAGCCACCCCCAACTGTGGAAATCGATACCATGACCTCCATGTTGAAACAAGGCTATCTCACTCAGTCTGCCACTTGAGCTATGTACCTGGGTGTTTACTCATCAGTCTCATCCTCATGTTGGCATGCTTATGAGTCATGGTGGTACAAGAGAAACGATGTGCTTTAATCAATTCTGTACATCGATTTTTCCACTGGTACATGTGCAAAATCCACCTTGCGACCATCTATCTAAGTGGGCCCCATTTCTAACATTTAGCTTGGTATGAACTCACTAAGAAGCTGATCAGGCCAGTTCACCCATGGCTGAGCCGCCCCACATTGATAGCCCCGGGAATAAAAATTGACAGCCGGCATACTCCAGCTGTGTCGGGTGAAGAGCAATAGACTCACTTCTTGAGTATTAGTAATTTTGTTTTTGGGTTGGCTCGTCATCGTCCCGGTTCGTATCTAGTGATCAAGCCCGAGTACTGGATCTGGGATTTAAGACCTGGTCTTGGAAATCTAAGCCCATTTATTAAGTGGGCTAGGTTAGACAAACTTGTAGAGATCGTAGGGCTGGCCCCTGAGAGGATTTACCAACTGTAAGAATCATGCGTGTTTTCGATGAATCTTAATCCCTCTCCACAGTGGGGTCCATCGAATCAATGGTTTGGATCACTAATTAATGGAATTGAGCCACCTCCTTCAACATTCAATCGCAGAATTTTTGGCCCAGATGGGCCGGAGCAGTGGCTGGGCCTGAGTTTAGTTTCTCTGGCTCGGCTTGCCCGTCCCGTTGACAGTCCTCACACGTGTGAGGTATCGCAGCCGTTCATTAGATGGAAGACTAAAGAATAAAACGGTTCATCATGGGCTACCCATCTAACAGAAGAAATAAATACTTCACTAACGTCAATCCTGGCCCACCAAATGGGATGGGCCAGCAAGAGGTTCCATTTCCACCTGATGAGCGGCCAGGATCCTGCATACGTGTGCCATTTTGGCACTAATCCACGAAGAGGCTCGACCTAAAAGCAATATCTCCCGGAAAAACCTCTATATAAGTGGAATTTGAGCGGGCAGGCGAGGTGGAGGTTTGTAAGGCCATACGTTTCAGGTGCTGGCCTTATCAAAACCTTTCCTTCATTTCTCTTCATTCTTTCCCTCGAATATACAGAGACATAGCTCTAGAGCTCTCCGTTCATCATGGCTTCCATAGTCGGCGTTTCGACCTTGTACAGAATACCTTGTCTGGAACATTGTAGAAGGGCTTCGCCTCTGTCTCCCTCCGAAAAGCTCCAGTTGGGAGGCCTAAGAGCTGCTCATGGCAGGGCTTTGGATGCTTGTTGTCCTCTGAGAAGCTCTCGCGACTCTAGACCCAACCCTCTCTTCATTTCTTCTGCAATTGCCACTCCTAATTCCGTTTTGAGTGAGGAGGCATTCAAAGGGCTTGGTGGCTTCTCCAAGGAAGACGATTACTCTCTTCAGACAGATGGCTCCGAGGGTGAAGCCACTGAAGATGATGACAACCTTGCCATTGCCAATTTGGGTTTACCACAGCAGCTTGTCGACTCTCTTGAGAAGCGAGGGATTACCCACCTTTTCCCAATCCAGGTCAAACACCTTCTATTTTAAATTTCAGCTTATTCTTCTTCTATTTATTTATTTATCGAAGTATGAACCCAAGACTACGAGGACAACAAAGCCCCTGTTACGAGCGAGCCTACTGGCATCCTTGTTAGTATTCCTCGGAAACCAAAGAGCACTCAGCTCCCAAACACGCAACTAAGTATTTCATCTCTCTAAGGCCCTAGCACATCATCCATGTCCCATTCAATAACACTATGAAAAATCTCCTTCTATAATTCACTTCCATGAGTGACTTGTACATGCCACGAGGCATAATAAACTCCCACTTATCATTTTTTGGCACGCCTCCCATCACCTACCAACATTAAGCTTTAAAAGGCCAGTTTCATCTCTCAAAGGCCCTAGCACATTGTAGATACCCCATTCAATAACACAATGAAAAATCTTCTTTTATAATTAGCTTCCTAGAGTTAGAGGAGGAGAAAATTCGCAGTCCTCTTAGCGCAACAAGATTGGCCATGAGTGGCTCACACATGCCAGGAGGCATAAAAAAAACTCCCACTCATCATTTCTCAACATGCCTCCCACCACGAGGGGTCTAAAGGCAATCACCAACATTATGCTTTACAAAGCCAGGCCTAGGAGGAATCCACTTGGCCAATACCCTCTCATCAACCTTTTTATCAACAAAACAGTCAACCCACTGACTGTCTCGATTTTTTTAAGACTCCATGAATCTCCTTAGTCAATCGTGCCTACAAGCAAGTTTCCTTGGGATTCAGCTGAAAATCTTGTTGATCCGAGTTGGCTCAGCTGAATTTTGGGTTGAGTCACTGAGTCTTTTACAATGAGCAAGACTCACAAAGCACATTTAATAACCAGCATATTGTCTCTCATAAATTACCACTAAGACCCCAATTATTTGGATTATCCATAGAGGACCCATCAAAATGTTCTTCCAAACAGCAGCTGTGGACCTTCCCACCATTTATTGACTAATTCTTTCCAAGGGTCTTTCAACTATAGTAATCCAATTTATAATTCGATCAAAGGTCCCTTGAGTCTTTTACAATGAGGGCCCATTCAACCAGGGAAATCTTCGTGTTGAACTCCTTGCATCATAATGGAAGATACACTGGTGAAGATATTCTAGCCCAAAATTTTCTTCCAAATATTAGTTTGTGAACCTTTTCACTGTTTAGTGACTAATTCTTTCCAAGGGTCTCCTTAAGAAAAAAAAAAAAAAAAAAATCTTTCCAAGGATCTATGGAGCATGGAAGTCCAATCTCTAATGAGATCAGAGGTATGGATTCCCCTAGACTCTTTTGTGATGAGGACCAAATCAGCAAAAGAATTCTTAATCCTTCCAATAACCTTGTGCATTGATTGTGTCATCAAAGACACTACTGTGTCTCTCTTTCCAAATCTCCCAACATATAGTAAACAGAAGAATTTGCGGTTTGCCATAATTTGTTGGTCTTCTTAGCAATTCACATATGTTTTTTTGTTAGTCTATGTTTGCCTTACTATTGCCTTCTTATCCACTTTACTTTTTTTTAGAGAGCGGTGTTACTTCCTGCTTTGGAAGGTCGAGACCTCATTGCTCGTGCAAAGACAGGGACAGGGAAGACATTGGCCTTCGGAATCCCAATTATTAAACGCCTCACCCTGGATGATGAAGGAAGAAATCTTTCAAGGTTCGTTCTTTCTTTCTTTCCCTTTTCCTTTTTGGGTGCTAATCTAGTTCATATTATTTCCCCTGGATCACAATTTTACCTTTTTGTTTGTTTGAAGGCGGTCAGGTCGTCTTCCTCGTGTTTTGGTTCTAGCACCAACTAGGGAATTAGCAAAGCAAGTCGATAAGGAAATCCAAGAGTCAGCACCTTATCTCAACACTGTTTGTGTTTACGGAGGAGTTTCTTACAATATCCAGCAAAATGCACTTTCTCGTGGTGTTGATGTTGTTGTGGGAACTCCAGGCCGTATCATTGACCTGGTCAATAGCAACAACCTCCGATTGAGTGAAGTTCAGTTTCTGGTCCTTGATGAAGCTGATCAGATGCTTGCTGTTGGATTTGAGGAGGATGTGGAAGTTATATTAGAAAAACTTCCATCTGAGCGGCAAAGCATGCTCTTCTCCGCAACAATGCCTGGTTGGGTCAAGAAGCTGTCGAGGAAACACTTGAACAATCCTTTGACCATTGATTTGGTAACATTCTACCTCAGTATTGTTTCTTCCATTCGATTAAAATTTTCTTCTCAATATCTCCTTCTACTTTCTGGGCAACATCTTTTTCAATATATCTTTTTACTTTCTGGGAACTGTCATCAGCATTAGCCAAAGGTACTAATGCACTTGTTTCAAATTCACGTGGAATACGTATGATGACCAATCAAAGTCATTTAGTAAGTTGATGATTGATTCTTACTCTATTCTTTCATATCATGCTCTTAGGTTAAACCAATAATTGATGCAATATACTGTAATGGGTTATTTTGCCCTTTTTATATGATCTTTCGGTTTTCTCATTTACGGATGTAATTGGTGGCATGTAGTATGCCGCATTTGTTTGTGTCATTTACGGATGTAATTGGTGGCACGATGTAATTGGTGTAATGGGTTATTTTGCCCTTTCCATAGCTCTCTATTTTGTGGTTAACAATAGAGGGGCAACCTTCCATATTTAGCAGGTGAAGATATGGTCATCTGATTGTTGCAAGGTTGTTGTTTTGATGAATGCTATTATGCAGGTAACTCTACAGATGGCAAACATTTGGAATGGTTAGAACTGTTGATTTGGTGGCCCACTGCATGAATGGGTTATTGGACAAAATTCGAAGTCATTGGGCAAATCTTGCTATCCATTTATGGTTAGATATGCTGTTTGAATGCGGAATGCTACTCTAATTTGGGATGACTGTTCCTTTTAACAGCCAATGATCTAATGGCTATCATAATAGAATCTCCTTGATTTTGCTGCATGGCCTATCCATAAATGGCCCATCAAATCATTAGTCCAAAAGTCGTACTGACCAGACGATTGTCACCATCCTATCTGTAGCAATCAAATGGACAGTAAAAAGAAATGATCAGATATAGAAGCCATTTTCCAACCAAAATTGAAAGATCCTATCCATCCAATCTTTGTCATTTTCCTAGACGATCCTGCAAATTTTCTCTTAACTGTGTAGTTTACTGATTTACCTTAAAATAAAAATAAAAAACTTTGTAGAATAGTGATCGAAAGGGTTAAGATCTTGCATGGGGCATCTCACATTTATGGTGGGGTCCATCAGATCCATCAAATCACCAATCACTGACCCCCATAATCAGAAAAATAAAAAAAAATTCATGAATAAAATAAATGAAAGGGAAAATCTCGTAGAGGGAGGGTGCGCTAGATATGCCAGTGATTCTAGCCATCCTGCAGGTCAGCCAAGTTGTCCAGTCTTTGCTTGGTCCTGCCAACCAAGTCACCTAACACTCAACAATGGTTACTGACATGTCCTGGAATATCCTTAATATTGTTTGGGTTGTTTCTCCAGCACTCTTGAGGTCAGAAGGTATCAATAATAATGCTGCTTCCTTGTGATAAATGAGAGAGATGGGATCGCTGTGGTTAGGCTTTTACGTTAGCCATATGTAGTTTGGTTTCCCTGCATGAGATTGGTTTCTAAGGATATTTTTAGGTTTTGTATGCTTCATTAGCTGACATTAATTAGTTCACTGTTCTGAGATTCTCAAGTGTTCATGTTATTGCCTGCTCTATAGGTTGGTGATCAAGATGAAAAGCTGGCAGAAGGGATCAAACTTTATGCAATACCAACAACTGCAACTTCAAAGCGGACCATTCTCAGTGACCTAATCACGGTATGTTTGGAAATAAACATCTTGGGTTAATTTTCTTTTGTTGACAACATGATCATGCAAATAGGTTTGAGCCCATGGCTCTCTGGAAGGCCATCATGCTTCAATATTGAGGCCTCGAACTCAAGCCTGGATTACCTATCAAATATATATATATATATATATATATATATATATATATATATATATATATATATATATATATATATATATAATGAAAAAAAAGTGACATAATCATGCAATTGTTTTGCATCTTCTTATTATGATATCATGCATTCAAGTTGGCATTTCACATGCTCAATGGCATTTGTATAAAAACGGCAATCTCTCTAGGATGGGTTATCATGTTATTGTTCTTCAAGTGCTAACTTTCGACACCTGTAAACTTGACATGCTTAGAAAATCCATCTTGAAATGGATTTTATTCATGATAATAACAATACTATATAAATTGCCATTGATGTTCTCATTACTGTTATGAGTTGAAGACCTGCAGTTCCATGTTTGCATATACTCGCAGTCACGTGGGATCTTCTCTCTGTCTGTCTCTCTCTCTCTACACACACACACACACTTTCTCTCTCCCTCTCTCTCTCTCTCTCTCTCTCTCTCTCTATATATATATATATATATATATATATATCATAACAAAAGAGATGGAGAACATAGAACCTTCAAGCGCAGACGCTCATAAGGTAAGTCTCACTTGCTTAAACCTTTTGTCCCCTTCATCGGGATGGCCCTGCTCCATGCGTTAGGAATCTCAATGAAGGGAGAGGCCTTGCACTATGTGCAGAGACCCCACAATGCAAGCCTTGATGCCAAGTGCCACGCGCTATTGGATTGAGCTCTACACCCAGGCATAGACCCACCAACAGCATCTGTGCATAAGCGTAGTTCTCCTTTAGCCCATAGGATTGCTACGAGCGAAGATAGCCCACGGTGGACCTCTCATATAGCCACACCCCGGATCAGGCGCATACCCCCCTTTAATGGTTAGCACCGCAAAGGATCTCATCACCCCATGGTGAGAGCTAGAGAACCATTATCCACCTATCATGGGCATGTGAGTCCCCAAAGCATTGCAAATCAACTGCTTGTGTACACCAAAGCTAAAACGCCCCACCCAGACCGTACAACCGTATAGACCAACCCTTTGTCCGTACGGTTGTATGAACGCGGCCGTACGACCAGCCCCTTTCCCCTTCCTCCCATCTTTTGGTCCTTGATCCTTCTACCCCAAAATCCTAAACCCTAAATCCCTATTCCCTAGACCTAAATCCCTAATTTCCAAAACCTAAAACCCTAACCCAAAACCACAAAATCTCAAAGCCCTAATTCCCTAATTCCTACTTCCCAAATTTAACCCTAACCTGGACCTTAATATGTCCTTAAACTGTTAGGTCAAAGGAAGACCTAAAAATTTGAATCGGTGTCAGACTTTCTGATGTACTGATACCAGCTGCCTTAAATGGCTAGCTAACATGGACTACCCAGTGGAGCATGCGTGATGGCGTACACTTGGGAACGGGAAGGGGATGGTCGTTGGTTATCGGAACGGGTGGGTTGGTTTATGAAGAGCTCTTCTCTTTATAGAGCTTTTGGGGCTTGGAAAGCATGACTGATCATTTGGTCTGAAAGTTTTCTTTTCTTTTTTTCTTTTCTTTTTTCTTGCTTGGAAATGGGAATCACATTCGATTTTAGGCGGATATTTGCTATGGTGACCAGGTGCTTCAAGATCCTCTTCCTAAATCCTAAGAGTCATTTGCTTTACTCTCAACCGTTTTGTTTATGTGGCAGATTGCTTTTCTATTGTTGGGTTATTGGACTTCATAAAGAAAATCAAGCCTACGGTTCAAGAATCAAACTTGATTTTGTGGTTGAGGCAACGTTCCGGGAAATTCTCTGTAGGGTCGCTATTGTCAAATCACCACTTGATCTAAAAGTTGAGTTGTTAGAGGATGGTGTATCAATGTCCATCAAGGGACTTAACACTCCAACACCCCCCCCACACGTGCAGGGTGGAAACTCCGCATGGGAACATACTAGGTAAACAGGTCGGGTGGAGGGAGACTCACACTCACACCATAAACAGGCTGGGCTTGCCCCCTGTGGGAGAATATATTAATAGAGGCGTATTTGCTGCTCCCAGGATTCGAACACCTGACCATCCGCTCTGATACCATGTCAAACAACCACTTTCTCGAAAAGCTCGAGCTGTTAGAGGATGGTGTATCAATGTATATCAAGGGACTTAACACTCCAAGAACTATTTAGCTTGATTTCAGAGCCAACTAGCCTTCTTAGTCTGCCTCATTCGTTTCATCATCGGTTCTATGAAGCTCCTCCTCGTGTGGCAGTCTTTGTTTGGCTTGTGGGTCGGAAGAGAATCCTCAAGGTGGATAATCTCTAGAGAAGATCCTTAGTGCTCACCAATATTTTTCTGATATGTATGGAGAATGAGGAGTCGATTGGTTATCTCTTCATTCATTGCCCTTTTGTTGGTAGAGTTTGGGAGCATTTCCTTTGCTTGCTTCATATTGACTGGGTGATGCCGAAGACTGTGGAGGGCGGCTTGGCACGGAGGAGGAATTGGTAAATCCTGTAAAGCTTTGTGGAGGATCATCATGGCTGTTTTTTTTTTTTTTTTTTTTTTTTTTTTTTTTGGAGCTAGAAATGGGTGTTGTTTTCAGAATGAGTGTGAAGGTGTGGATGTGGTTATTAGGAAAGTCAAAGGTCTTGATTTGGGTTGGGCTGCTTATATAAAGGCTGCTTCTGCGGATTCTGTTTGTGCGTCTATTTGATTCTTGTTGTTGGGTGGTATTCTTTCCTCGCTTTTACGAGTTTTCTAATAAAAATTCAATTCTCTCTCTAAAAAAGAGTCTTGTCGAGTTTGATTCTTGTGACCTGCCCTCTGTGAGATCACGTTGACTCACTCCTAAAGTGAGGTGGTTCAAGTTGAAGGCTCAACAAGGGCAAGGGGAAGGCCCAAAAGGACGTGGGTGGAGACTATATGAAATGTCTTGAGGACCTATGGTTTGACCGAGTATATCGTCCATGATAGAGTGGAATGGCATAACAGGATTTGTGCAGCTAACCCCTGGTTGGAAAGTTGCGCTCCTTGCGGTTATTTGGTCGGTCTGGGTGGAGAGGAATAATTGCTGCTTCCAGAACAACTGGAGCTCTTGTTCTAGGGTTATTGGTAGGGTTTTTCAATGTATTAAGGGTTGGAAGCCGTAGTCGGCTGTTGTGATTTTTGTTCTCCTCTTTTCTTTCCTTGTAATTGTTTTCCTTTTTGCCGTTTTGGCTTGAATAATATCAGTATCTTTCATAAAAAAAAAAGGCTTTGATGGTGATCATGATCACGCATGCAGTATTTCATCATTTTCCATTTATTTCAGCCAGTGTTCACAACCCAGACTTATATAAGTCAATTGGTCAGGGGCCTTATCAAGTTTGATTCTTGTGATTTGTACTTTCTGAGAAAATGTCCAATCTATTGTTGGACGCAGGATCATTCTAAACCACAATATACCGTATACTACAGTATGCATGTAACAGGAATTATGCCACTTGAATGTTATTGCACTTTTACTATCATAACAGGACATATTTGCAGAAACATTAATATCTGTATGCTTGTTAGTTCTTCATAGATTCTGCTTGTGCAATTGCAGTTTATCACCGCCTTAAATAGTCACTGCTGCTCTACATGTACAACTCCATTTATTTTACTAAGCTACTATAAACTAAAGAATCTGGAAATTAGCTGATATATGGTATTCAGTGGAAAATTTGACCCAGTGATGGTTTGTGGTGATTTGCTTTGCAGACATGTTTTCTCTATTCTAGAACCATTATGGCATTGTTGTCATATTTTATAAATTTTCTTAGAAAAATTTGATGTCTTTTGAGGGGATTAGATGGTCCCTGATCATTTTTGTGTCTTGAAGATGATGCTTGTACTAGTAGATTGGGATGTCCGACTTGAAACTTATGTAATTAGTTGGTTCTTTTCTTGAAATCTACCTTAAATGGCAATTAACATTGACTTACAACATGATTTTCAGGTCTATGCCAAGGGTGGGAAGACAATAGTTTTCACACAAACAAAACGAGATGCTGATGAGGTGTCAATGGCCTTGAGCAGTATTATTGCTTCAGAGGCACTTCATGGGGATATATCTCAACACCAGCGTGAGAGGACATTGAATGGTTTCCGTCAAGGAAAATTTACTGTTCTTGTTGCAACAGATGTTGCGGCACGTGGACTCGATATCCCAAATGTTGATCTGGTGAGTTGACAATTATTGCTGCAATTGCTGTTTGTCATTAGTATCTTTGTTGCCATTTAAAATGGCAAATTCTACTTATAATTCAAGTGGTTGACGGATTAGATCTCTCTCTTGATGGGGTATTATTGTGTCCTGACTTTTACCATTCAACAGCTGGCTTTTTTATGTACAAAGTTATTTCGAATTTGTTATTCTTTCAAGAATTGGATACATTTTATGATGCATAGTCAACCAGGCATTTGTTTTTAATTGTTGCTGACTTGGTGATTTCAACTTCAAGCCTCTTGACTTGGTTTGGTGTGTCGGGATAGTTATGGGAACTGAATTTTTGCTTCTTTATTTGCACATGAGGATTCAGTCTTAATGAATGTTTTCATTATATTGGAATTGATTACGGATGTCATGCAGTTCAGCAATAGCTGTCATATAGATTAAGATGTATTAATGTGTTAAGAACTTCATTGCTGGATTCCCCCTTCTGCAGATTATCCACTACGAACTGCCAAATGATCCTGAAACTTTTGTCCATCGCTCTGGTCGCACGGGGCGTGCTGGGAAAGAAGGAAATGCCATTCTGATGTTTACTAGTAGTCAGAGGAGAACTGTAAAATCTCTCGAGCGTGATGTGGGATGTAAGTTTGAGTTTATCAGTCCACCACAGATACAAGAGGTCTTGGAATCTTCTGCAGAGCAAGTTGTTGCTACTCTTAATGGGGTCCATCCAGAATCAATAGAATACTTCCTCCCAACTGCACAACGATTGGTTGAAGAAAAGGGAACCGACGCTCTTGCTGCTGCACTTGCACACTTAAGTGGTTTCTCTCAACCTCCTTCATCTCGTTCTCTTATTAGCCATGAGCAGGTAACTGATGAACCATCAACTTCTGCCTTTTCATTGTGAACTCATTTTCTCTGGTGCTACTATTATTTCATGCAATTTTTAATGCACATAGAGTTGAAACCTCAAGAGCCCTCAAGATGCTTAATTTGTCTTTTTTTATGAATGCAATTGAATTATGAGTTATGTTCAAACTAAATACTGAAAATCCCAATTATGATTGCACCTATAACTGGTGGCTATGATGTTTCAATACGAGGGGAATGATTTCAATTTTGATGCTAGCATTCATTGATTCTTATGAAACAGATCCACAGTTATTGTCGTGAGTATTTTTCTTTGCATAGTTGATCTTTTCTCTGTCATGAATGTTGCTCTTTTATCATTGCCCATAAGATTTTCAGATCATAAATGAAAAATTACATGCCTTCAAATAGCTTTTTTCTTTTTCTTTTTACTTGCATCATATTCCGGCTGAGGGAAGCACATGAAAGAGCTTAAGAATCTCAATTGAACAGATACCCACGAACTGGATAGCAACTCAATCAAGTGAAATCTATTCAACTACTATGCACGACAAATAAGCAAACCTGACCACCTCCTGTTATGCGCTGCTGTTTGAATGGATACATTTTCATGTGTTTTTCATGTGCTAGTTCACCAGAGACCTAAATCTTACAGTTATCATGAAAAGCATATGTGGAAATTCGAAAGAGTTCCTTGGTCTCCTTGCATTTATGATTATCAATGTTAACTTAAGCTGTTAGTACAATGTCCATAACTAGGGGTCTGCTCGAAGTCCTTAACAGATTTAATATGGAAGTTCTTGGTCAGCAACTATGGCTAGAGGCAGAAATATTATTGCAGAATGGGGGCTTCATTGAGTGGGAGAAGTATATTTTTCTAGACCTAGGAGGGCAGGACAAAGAACTCCGAGTTCAAAATCTATATAGAGTAGGGAAATGCTGGACATCATTATAGAACCCACACTGTGATAAAATGTATTTCAGAATCTCAACTCGAATATTTTGCATATCATTTTTGGGGAACATCTCACCCGAAACTAGTTTTAGATGAGAAAACCATTGAACTAGCTGCGTCAGGGCCTACCATGGTTTTTGTATGAAATTCAATCCTCATGGTTGCCCCACCATGAAATGGGAAGCACCTGAAACCAGGCCGATCCAATCATCAGTTGTGCCATGCAAAGAAACAATGGACAACCAGTCACCACCCGAAACCTCTAAATTCACATGGTGCCCCCCCCCCCCCCCCCCCCCCCCCCCCCCCCATTTTCATGGTGGTTAAACTCTGCTGATTGGGTTAGATGCCATGTGCGCCCCACAAGTAGCTAGCTGCGCAGTTTTCTCAACTACAACTAGTTGTAGTGACTAGTGAGACATTCCCCATTTTGTTTTACACAGTCTCTAGTTTGATCATCCATGAAAGATGGATATTGAAATTCCCTATAGCAACTTCCCAGATACTTTGAAACACGTTCTGTAAGGGGTGTTGATCATTTCAAGAGTTTGTGTTGATCATTGTAGCTTTTGCCTCATTTAAATTGCAAGCTGTGAGAGTTTATGTTTGTAAAGACTTTTTGCTGATCAGCATCTATTATCTAGTGTTTCAGAAACTACAATAAGGACTTTGAATGGTGAAGAACAATGGCATGCTGACTAAAGGCTAACTGTTTGTTACAAAGTAACACACAATGGAGTATTACCTAGGTCATCTCATTGGAAATCTTGTTGAATAGCTGGTAATCTTTCGATGTGTTTCGTCTTCCCTTTTGAACATTCCAACCAGATCAAGAGAATCCCTTGAATTGTTAGTGGCCTACTGTACTAGTTTGCACAAGTTGTAATTTGTTGCCCCAGGGGTCCTGCTTTTGTGTATTGGAGTTTAAGGCTTCAGAATAAGTGAGACATGTGTAGGAATTCCCTGGCATTTGTAATACTTTCCTCAACCAGCTTCTTCTGTTTGCGTCACCAGATTTCACAAGGATTGCTCTGGAGTTCTCTTGAACTTATTTTTGAAATTTCTGTGATTGCTCTGAACATATTACTTGCTATCAGTTGCTTGTCCACGTGCTGAACATGAACTTGTTATTCTTTGTTTAAATGACGCAACTAATTTTTGGGAAGTCCAAATTCTGCATTTATATGTTGAAGTCTGTGATTATCATATAACCCATATCAAGGGTGAGATTCTGTTTCCTTTTGCATGCTATTTTCGTCGAATTCTTAGTTTTCTGCACCTTTTGGCAATCTGTATTACTTCTACTTGCTGGATCAAATGACAATGATGCTTTGTGACATGCCAACTATTAATTCAAGTCCAAAATGAAAAAGGCTCCATGTTTGATTAATCTTTTGTTTTGTTATTCTCTTTCTGCAACCTTCATATGGAGAGTTTGATCATTCAGTTTGAACTGTTCTCTTGCAATGCAGGGATGGGTAACAATTCAGTTAACTCGTGAACAAGGACACTCGAGGGGGTTCTTATCTGCCAGATCTGTTACTGGTTTCCTATCTGATGTCTATCCAGCTGCAGCAGATAATGTTGGGAAAATCCATTTGATTGCAGATGAAACAGTGAGTATCTATAGATGCAAGTTTTCTAAATGGATTTCTTTTTCTCTAACAGATCATGAGCTTCTGCTTTGTTAGCTGTAATAAAGGGTACTAGATGCTTATTTTATGCTGTAGTGTTAACTTTGTTCTGTGGGATAGATTTCTATCTTTTGACCAGTTAACTTGTGGTTATGCTACTGCTGCTAACTGATGCTCCTTCATTAGTTGTGGTAATAGTAGTATTTACCGATTGACGATTCTCTATTCTGGCATTAGAGATCAGCCATTTTCTCTTAAAAATGCATAAAATTAGTCCCAGATCTCTCTTTTACTATTTGTTTTCTTCATCTGTGAATAATTAATTACGTATGCTTATATTTTCAGGTTCAAGGAGCAGTTTTTGATTTGCCTGAGGAGATTGCCAAAGAGCTATTGAATAAGCAGACTCCCCCTGGAAATACCATATCCAAGATCACCAAGGTTAAAATTAGCTTTAGGCTCCTGTTTTTACCTTTCTTTTCTTTTCTTATTCTTTTTCTTTTTTTGGAGCATGATAACAAAAATTCACTAAAACGAAAAACTGGAAAAGCGGGAATACAAAGCATCCACAAGCAAAACAGCCAAACAAAAGGAAAACATGAGCCCTGTCCAGTAGGTTAAACAATCTGTTTAACCAAAAGCCACAGGGTACATTAGTCACATTACCCAGCTGCATCACACTAATCCCTCCAAGAGCTTCGGTAGGTCCTCCTGAAGGGGAAGGAGAGGCCCGTTCAAGGATAGATCCCTTGCTTTTATTGATCAGGGCAAATCTGGAAATTCGGACATCTTTGAATATCCTATTGTTCCTCTCTTTCCAAATCTCCCAACAGACTGCCTATGGCACCAACTTCCACAGCTTCTTCCTTCTCACATGGATGGGGGTGCTTATCCAGCTAATCAACTCATCAATACAGATACCTCTGGCCCAAGCTACTCCAAACTCTTAGAAAAAATTCCAGGTACTGAAACAACTGGATAATGAAGGAACAGGTGTACAACATTCTCTTCTTCTTCCTTCCACATAATGCATATATTGGGGATAGCCATGCCCCTTTGCTTCAGCTTGTCCACCGTCGAGATTTTTTGGCAAATCGTCAGCCATGTGAAGGCTGAAACTCTTGGGGGCACAAAGGATCTCCACAGAAGCTTAGCATACTGCAATGATGGCTCTGAGGAGGTCTGTCAAAAGAAAGACAGCCGAGAATTTTCCTGATTTCTCTCATAACCAGACCCTTTCGTCATCTAGCTATGGGCATACATGGACATCCTGTCACATCGAGAGGAGGGCCTGCAACTCTAGGATTTCCTCATCTTTTAAGTTCCTCAGCATTATGTTCCTTGATATCCTGACACCACTAATATCAGTACAATCCTTCACTGAAACATTTTCTCCTTTGCTAATCTGTAGAGGCCGAGGAATCTGGATGCTAGGAGCAGTTGCCAAGCCGAACATCCTCCCGAGTAGAATGGAATCATCTCTATATGCTGAAAATCTAAGACTGTCCGTTAGCATTTTTCCCCATGGTCTCAACCTATCCCCCTACCAACAACATCCTTCCACATTCTCGATGCTGGACATCCACGCAGCAGCGATGGGTTGCAGCCCCCGTTTGCATCCCCATACTTTTCCACAATGACTTTGCGCCACAATGCCTCTTTCTTTCGCAAAGTGCCACCACCATTTGCTAATCAGGCTACGGTTTTTCTCCCTCGCCTTACAAATCCCTAGGCCTCCATCTTCCTCAGACTTTTGCACCTCCTCACATTTTTACTGTTGTTTCTTTGCTGGTTTCACTTGAAAAGGAGGTACATCACCCTGCTGCTTGGTTTGGGTCGACTTAGGGGAAGATGTGTTTACATTCTTCGAAGTGCAGGCTGCCATTTTGTGAACAGTCGATGTTTTAAAAAAATTCCTTGTAATGTTCTATGAATATGAGTTGATTATTTAAAAAAAAGAAAAGAAAAAGAAAAAAATATGAATGTGAGTTTCTCTGGACTCTAATGAGGTCTATGTTGAGAGTGCCAAGTGAACCTTGGATGGAACAAGAAGCAGAAAGTAGAACACATCATCATCATCTAAGCCTTATCCCAATTAATTGGGATCGGCTACATGAATCTGGTTCTGCCTTTCCACTCTATCAAAGGCCAGAACTTAAGTTAGACAATAGTTCATCAGGTCTTTTCTTATTACCTCCATCCACATCCGTTTGGGTCGTACCCTTGCCCTTTTAGAGCATTGAACTTGTGCCAACTCACTCCTTCTAACTGGCGTGCTTCTTGGTCTCCGTTGCACATGAACAAGCCATCTACTTCTACTTTCTCCTGTCTTATTACCTATTGGTGCTATTCCTAGGTTCTTGATGCATTCATTTGTAATTCTATACTTGTCTTGCCACCCATCCATCTCAACATCCTCATGTCAGCTACACATCCTATGAAAATGTTGTTCCGTAACTGCTCAACATCCTGTCCATAAAGCATGGTTTGTCTTACAGCTATCCTATAAAATTTCCTGTTCAGTTTGAGTGGTAGACAACGATCACATAAAAATCCAGAGGGACATCACCATTTCTTCCAACCAGCTAAAACTGTCATTAATCAGGAGATTGCTGGCTAACCCACAGATTCAGAAAACATGCAACCTGGCATGCGTGTGGGACATCTGAGACGTACATGAGGTGGGATAGATGGTGAGGATGAACTGGTGCAAAGACCAGGCTGGTCGACTCGTCAGATTAGCCACAAATGTATATGATGACCTTTGGCAAGTTTTTCTAACCATTTATTGTTTTTTGCACATGCTGGACGCCTGATGAGTGAACCAGCCTGGTTTTTTCTGGCAAGTCATCTGCAGGCGGGGCACCTTATAGATGGCTCCAGACATACACATTCCTGGTTGGCACATGTGCTGCATGTGAAGGTTCATGCAGTGGATCCATGTGTTGTTAGCAAACCTCACTAATCAGATCTCTTTTTCAAGAAATAAATTTCTTTGGTAAATGGAAATATTACAACCATCATAATTTAGAATTGTTTCCTTTACTCTTTTTTTCCCCATTTATAGTGAGTTTCCTGTGCATATCCTTGTTATGTGGTTAGGGATTTTGGTTCTAAGTGATTATAAGGGTTTTAGCTAACTGACCATGTATGTTTTTTTTTGTTTTTTTTTTATTTTTTTAAATTTATTTATTTTAATCTGTCTGTGCAGTTGCCTCCATTGCAAGATGATGGCCCTCCGAGCGACTACTATGGGAGATTTTCAAGCAGGGAACGCGGTCCTCGAGGTGGTGCAAGGGATCGTGGCTCTAGGGGTTCTCGAAGCTGGGGTGGCAGGGACTCTGATGAGGAGGATGGATTTCGGCGTGGTGGACGGAGTTACAGAACTGGCAATAGTTTGTCACGGAAGTCAAGCAGTGAGGATGATTGGCTGATCAATGGCAGGAGATCGAACCGTTCATCCCCTTACGGGGGTAGGGACAGGTATCCCTCCATGTGAACTATTGAACAAACTCCGTGTTCTCTTTAAACTTTTCCTCATCCTCATTTTTATTGTGATTCACGTTTTTACTAGTAAAAGAATACCAGCACTTAGACACATGATGAAACTGTCCTGGACTTTTATTTAGCAGCTGCAATGATAATGAGTACAAGTACAAATCATCATTCAAAAGCAACTACTTTAAATGGAAAGAGAAAACAATCTCTGTCTCAAGGACTTTATAGTTGGAGGATTCAACTCACTAGACACCTGTCTGGGTAAATAAATAATTTACCCAGTTCATTTCATTTTGTGCTTTTCATAGCTCTCATGCAACTTTGCACATGTTTTACGTTTCAAACCCAAAACAAATGATACAAAGGAAAAAAAAATGTAATCTATGGATATGACAGTTGCAGCTGTTGCTTCTGCAGTACTTAATGAGTGAGCTTTGATAAGCCCACGTGTGTATAAGGCGCCTCTTGTATGTGCCACTGCATGTGGCTGCATTGTTCACATGTAAGAGATCCAATCCATCCATCAGGAGGGCCCACTATGTAGATGACTCGATCCAAGAATCAGGTCAGTCGCTAATCAAGTGTGCAACTGTTTCTGAAACAAATTTATGGCTGAAAAGAACTGGATCAAAATTTTATAAGCTGTCCACCTGTTTCTAACATTGTAGCCCACCTAATGAGTAGACCAGCCTGGTCTTTGAGTTGGAGCATCTGCATGGTTTTGTCCACCTGATGGATGGCTTACACATCGCACTAATCTGCTCATGTGCCATGTAGATGACTTGGCTTCTACATATGAGTGGCCTCGACAAATCTCTTAATGAGCATTTTTGCTTCTTCTTCTTTCCTTCAAGGGCAACTGTTGCTGAAAAAGCACTCTCCAGTAACAGGCATGGGGTTTCATCCCTCGTCCCTAAACATTTCATTCTCTTGTCAATTGGAGTTTTTTCACATTCAAGTAGTGGGTGAATGAATTTATCATTTTGATTTTTTTTTAATTACATAAATTATCAAATGTATCGCTGCAAGTGCTGAGGTGGCTGTTTTGTCTTATAGCAGAAGCTTTGGGGGAGCTTGTTTCAATTGTGGCAGATCCGGGCACAGGGCATCTGAGTGCCCAAACAAGCAAGATTACTAGTCTTGTATACACATGCTAGTTGATCGAGGTCAGATGCTGCTCATTGCTCCGTAATATAATTTCTGATCCAAGGCTGGCCCTCAGAAGATTAGCAGAATTCTCCTGACACATTTGGATATGAAGGGGAAGGATTCCGAGTTAAACTCTTCAGGGATGTTGTTTTCTTGGGTTGCTATTCTGTGTTGTATCATGGAATCTTGCCTTTGCATTTCAGAAATTAAAACAAGAAACCAAGAGGGAGCTGAAGTCCTGTTTATATTTTGTTCTCTAAATGCATAGACACTAATTTTGTTATATTTAGGAGGATGGCGTCATGTTTTTGGTGCAGGTGTAATTCCAAGGAACCCAACAAATGCGTTATGGTTGAATTTAAATGCCTTGCTTTGTCTACTTCTTCTTCTCCTCCAAATTATTATTATTATTATTTGCTTGCTTGCTCGATTGGCCATGGGCCAAACATAAATCTAGAAACCTTTAGTTTAGATAGGACATTGGGTGATTTAGATAGACAGTTCATCTGGTGAGCCTTGTCATGGAAATATGGGATGGGCCATGTTTCATAATCTCTCTACATCAGATGGCCTAACAAGTGAGACCACGAGCATAACTCAGTTGGACCATGATGGTCAGGCTCGATGCCTCAACCATGTTTGTGGTGGCTTCCAGCTCACTTGCCACACACACATGGGTGCTCAGGCGCACACACAAAAAAAAAAAAAAAAAAAAAAAAAAAAAAAAATCGAGCCTTCAAGTGAAAAAATGGTAGTGACGCGTGATTATTGGATCCAGACTGTTGGCTTGATATGCCCAACCATTGATTTAAAAGATCTTTGCCTACTGCACGGCTTCTATTATCAAACATTATTGAGTGTGTCCGAGTAGTCAGTCAAAATCCCCCCAACTTGGATAGTAGCATTCCAATATAAGGCTTCCAGGATCAGCCATTTTTGTGTTCATGCAAGTTTCGCATTTGGTTCATAGAGGCAGTGTGGATGGTGGTGCCTTTCAAGACGAAACTCTTTTATTCTCCGCAGGAAAAAATAAAGTTCATTGATGTTCGAACTTGCAATGAGCTTCAAAATACAAACCATTACATACATATAGCAAGCTATAGAGACCTAGCCTAATGCTAGTCAGATGTCCACTGGAGAGTCAAACTTCCTGAAAATGTGGTAATATATTTCAGCTGGCAAAGAGTCCGGATCCTCAACTTGCCACGAACAGGGATTTCCTGTTTTGCTGCATTTGATTGGTCCACGTCGTCACTGACATTGTCAGCACTGCTGCATTAAATGCAGTTTGTGATGATGTGGCCCAATTACATTGCAACAAACAGGAAATTCCTGTTCATGGCAAGTAGAAGATTCAGACTCGCCGGGGAAATGGTGCAGCAGCTCCTTGCAATTGAAAGCAACGGTGGGCACCTCCCAAGCTGGTGCAAAATTTCCCTTAAAATGTTTAAATGACCGCCAATGAGTCTCATTCAATATCTAAGTCAGTTGATGTTGAAGCTCATGATAAGTGGTAAACCATGAAATAGAGCAAGAAATTCTGTTGCATCGTTATCATAGTTCTTGTGCGTAGAACTGATCACACCACATATGGTTCACTTTGAACGATGACCACGGGTCCTCCCATTGAAGCATGGTTATCATAGTTCTTGTGCATAGAACTAATTACACCAATAAACTTGTCTGATTCACTTTGAATGACGGCCACATTCCTAAGTTTGGCTCAAAGTTGAGTTTTACAAAAGATCTGGATTATGATTTTCCACATCAGATTTTGTTGGTTCCAACTTTCTGGGATGACAGAAGTTGATCTGGACAGGTCACAATTCTCGGGCCATTAGTTTTGCAAAATTCAGTGACAGCCTTTCGAGCATGATTAAAAATGTCCTCTGAAGGACTAAGTTGTTGAATATGGGGGTTCAGAGCCTTGCCTCGTTGGTAGACTCTGCGGAGTTTCAACAGGGGGTCTTGGTTTCGAAACCCATCGGTGGTGAAAATCTACGCTGCTAACAGCACCAGTGGGTGTGTTGCGCGATTGACTGGGTGGTTGTGTTGCATGACTGACCCAAAAAAAAAAAAACAAAAAAAAAAGTTGTTGAATATGGCTTCATTCCTTGCCTTCAAACTAGGATTGATCTGATTCTTTCAAGGCCTCATCAATGGAGGTTGGTTAGCATATAGTTTGGATTAATATTCTTCTGCGAATCCGTAATGCAGATGGCAATTCAAGAGATACCTCCTTTTCAGCTGTTGCTCTATCATTCATCCATTTTAACTTCCCATACCTTGCCAAATACGACAAATGAGCAATAAAACTCATTTCCCATTCGTTAACCAAATAGCACAAGTCTGTTTTCATTTCCCCATTTCTTGGAAAAGTGGTT
The DNA here is from genome assembly GCA_003013855.2 of Liriodendron chinense. Classification (NCBI taxonomy): domain Eukaryota; kingdom Viridiplantae; phylum Streptophyta; class Magnoliopsida; order Magnoliales; family Magnoliaceae; genus Liriodendron; species Liriodendron chinense. The sequence goes on along the minus strand of PVNU02003582.1, from coordinate 17,100 downwards.
CCATGGAAATGCAATTTCCACCACAGCACCATTTTCGAATTTGTGTTAACTAAATCAAATTTTTTTTTTTTTAATAACATCAAGGAAGAAATACTAGCCATTGCCAGGGCAGATGTTTGTTGGGGCTTAAAAGATTGAAGGACCAGCTCTAAAAAAGTTGAACCAAACAGTCTGGTCCAGTCTTCAAACATTTGAACACCAATCCACAGGTTCAAGGGCAAGATTATGTGCAAGGATGCATATCTCGGCTTGCACCGCACTGATGGAGAGTTTCTTGGGTAAGGTGATTTGCAAGGGTGCTCCATTTTCATTTGAGAAAAATTGATAGACTTTTTCTGAAGGCAGATAATCATAGTGATTGAGATTCAATTTCAAGAAAAAGAACAAAACTGAAGAAACAAAAATACAACTGCAAGAAACCAATGCAACGTCTCATTGACAGCAAATATCCAAAGCTAACTCTTTGGTATGTTCTTCCCGACAATCTTTGCTGGTGTTATACGTAGAAGATTACCTGGTTTACCAGGAACAGCCCCCTTTATCATGACAACTCGGAGCTCAGTGTCTATCTTGACAATCTTCAACTTCCGGATTTTTGTTTTTGTTCCTCCCATCCTACCCGGCATCTTCTTCCCTTTATATACATGACCAGGTGTGGTCCCAGCACCAATGGATCCCAACGCTCGATGACTCTTGGAACCATGACTCATTGGTCCACGATGGAAATTATGCCTCTTGATTCCACCTGCATCAAAGGAAAGACAGTAACTGCTGTTAAAACAAGTGTGATTTTCTGGACAAATTTAAGAGGCATCAAAGTCAAACACCTTAAAATCTTTTTTTTTTTCTTTTCTCTTTTCTTTTCATTTTGTTAATAGGTAAGCTGGAATCAAATGCAAGATATAGATGTTGAAATGCACTACTTAATAGATCTAGTAGTTGATGCCATTGCCTATATATAGCAATGCAAAATGCAATTATGTTGAAATGCTCTTCAGCCACTCTTCAAGGATGGGAATGGTAACGGCCATTGGTGTTCTAGTCAAGACTCAGGACGTCATGGTTTCATAGACACTTCTTCACCCCTCGAAGCAACTCAATTGCAGGGGGGCGAATCTCTACCAACTAAGCCACATACACCTACTTCTTGGCAGAATTAGGCTTGTAGGTAGTGGAACCATTGCAACATCATTATATTAAATATTACAAGGGGCTAGAATCCAGTGCTGGTTTCCAATACCATGTTAAGCAACGGTGACTCAATCAATCCAGGCTGTCTGAATAATTGGACTCGTTGTGGATCAGAAACGGCCCAGCAATCGAAAACTATACAACAATCCTAACAATCCAATGGTGCCCGAAAATCTTGAATTGAAATCCAATTTTGTTCCCTAAACTAAATCAACCCAAAGCTGGAATGAAAAAATGTGGTACTTGAGGTCATTGAAGATCAGAATCTTAAAACTTAATATCCCCGTCTTCTGTGGATTTGGCAATTTCACAAACACATCCCATTCAACAACATCATCATCCCAATTTCCAGTTATAGCGATTAGCAGACAATGAGGAAGTAAACAAAGCTAGCAGAGCAGAATTGGCATTGGCATCGGATATCATATGCAAAAAAGGAGAGAGAATTCATACCTTGGAATCCCTTTCCGATGGAATTACCAGAGACATCGACGAGATCTCCTTCCTTGAAGAGTTCCTCCAAGACGAGCCTCTGATTGGGCTCGAAGCCTTCAACAGACAGAAGGCGGAACTCCTGAAGGTGGCGCATTGGTATGGCGCCGATCTTGTTGAGGTGGCCAATCTCCGGCTTGGTGAGCTTCTTGTCGCGAACCCTGCGGTAACCGACCTGGACGGCGTCATAACCGTCGGTGGAGACGGTCTTGACCTGAGTGACGATATTGCCCTCGCGGAAGCCGACGACGGTGACGGGGACGACCTTACCTTCCGGTTCGAAGTAGGTCATCATGCCCAACTTCGTTCCCATCACACCGATACCAGCTTCCATGCTCATCATTGTAACGGAAGAGGAGGATCCGATTCTCTTCCGATTCCTTTCGGGTCTGGGGATGGAGAAGAGAGAGGGGAGAAAGACTGTTTTGGCAACGGAAATGCGGGAAGGGGATGGAGCAACAGACAATTTAGCAGTGTTTCGGGTAGAGACGGACCCGAGCGGGCAGCGGGCAGAGACAGAAACCGCCATTTTTTCTTCTTCTTCTTTCGAGCTTCTCTTCTATCAGTCTCTCAAGCTTTTGCCTGCTGCACTCACGTCTTCCTTATCCTTTCGTCTCGGCGTATTGGAAATTACCAAAATGCCCACAAAAGAGTTTAGCCCCCTTGCTTGAGCACCCCTCATCCCATTCCAACTAAGGTGTCAGCGGGCCGGGTTAGTCCTGGGCCAGGCTATGTCGAAGCCCGGCCCATATGGGATGGTCACCATTAAAAAACATTTACTTTTTTGTGAGGCCAGCATGGACCATATATGTCATCTAATCCACTCAGATTATGGGTCTGACCAGGTTGGTTGGACTTTTAAAAAAAATATATTCTAAATATCAGATGGGCCATGTCATAATCAGCCGTTGGGATGGAGGCACCATTAAAAAAAAATTATGATTATTTGTGGAGCCCACCGTAAGCTGTATATGCCATCTACCAAAATGATTAGGATGCAGAAAATCAGGCCATTGCAATACTCAGATAGGTCACACCACAAAGAACAATTGTGATGGATACACCTACCCTTATAACTAATAAGATTGTTAATGTGGCCCCACCTGATTTTGACATTAGCCTGATTTTTTGGCACAAAAGGATAGAAAAATGGGAACTTAAAGATAGACGGATTGGATGGCTTACACAAATCACAGTGGGCCTCACAAACAGTGCCTGTGCACAAATCTCAGGCCAATCCACCAAGTCTTTCGTGAAAACTCTTCCAAGTCGATCCTCTATGAAAACTTGCAAAATCAACACCATTTTTCTTAATGATGCTTCTAAAATTTATATTTTAATAATAATCCCATATCAACTAAATAGATGTCCTTCTATTTCCAAAATGGATGGTCTGGATCGCTTATATAAAAATAGGTCCTATCAAAGATTAGATCCTTGATTTGAGCCTGCCGTGGATCACTTGTGGTGTCTAGTAATGATTTTTATCAAGCAATCCTAACCATCCCATCCATGGCTGGGAGAACGGATGACTATAAATACAAGGACACCTAATGAATGAATCATACCAGCCACACACTGACTTTTCATGGTGGCCCATGAAACATGGAGTGGACCTAATGGGCAGGTTGGATGGACCCATTGGACTACCCAAACGTCCCAATGCAACTAGGTGCACTATCATTAATCAAAAGGATCATATCTCAAGAAGCAATGCAACTGTTACTAATAAGTACTGATGGACCCATCAATGGTTTTAGTCGTTGAGGGACCAACAGGGGGTTTTGTGTACCACCAAGAGGCAACCAAGTTAGTAAAGTGGGCCCACAGAATGTTGATCTGCAGTATTGATCAATGACACCACTTTACATGAGGGTTGCCATGAAAATTTCCGATCTATTGCAGTCTCTTTCCTCTTGATTTCTCTCATACAACCTACAATAGGTTAAATATATGCTCCATACGCTCGGTTTCACAAATTGGAAGACCAAAGAGAACCAAATGTTTGCCCTGTTTTGGATAAACATGGATTATTGTTATGTTTTCGTCTTAAATTTTATTTATACCAATGAACATAATAATTATTAAAATGAATGATTTTCTTTTTAGATAGATGAAGATCATGTCTCACCTCTAGCCCAAGTAGAAGATGCCTAGGCATTTCAATAATAGGTCTCAAGTTCAAAGTGCTAAGGAGACACACTAGCCACATTGGTGGGTGGGCACATCGAGTGGCTAACCGTGTGAGTGCATTGGACAACTAATAAGGTGGGTGGGTTACATGACTAACCCAAAAAAAAAAAGTTGAAGATCATCAAGTAAACTAAACTATTAGTTAGTTTAAATACATTAATATCATATGATCTGTTATATGTAATTCTATCATTTAAAAAAAAAAAAAATCATAAGTAGCAATATATTAGACCTAATAAAAAATTTATGAGACATGGCCGAGTCATTTATTTGATTCATTCCTCAATTGAGTCTTGAGTTCCTTTATATATAAAATCTGCATTGAGGGGATACAATCGCATACCATGCGATTACTATCATTTTGGTCTTAGTTTCTCAGGAGAATGAGATTTTGAGAGTCCGGCGATCACATTGCAAAAAATCAAAGGAAAAAAACATATAAAAAAAGGTCCTACCGGGATTCGAACCCAGGTCGCTGGATTCAAAGTCCAGAGTGCTAACCACTACACCATAGAACCTCTTTGTTGGAAAATTTCTCCTGTTTAAATATTAGATAGATCATGTCCTCCGAAATTGCTTAGTTAAAAGAGATGAAAAGACTCTCATCTCTCTTTTGTTCATTTCCTTTCTGATCTGATCAGATACTACTGGCGCTGTCTTGAATACTTTAGACAGCTGTTTTTGAGTAAGTTGATTTCCATCCCTAGCCTTGCTTCTTCTTCTTCTTCTTCCGTTTCTTGCTTTTCTTCACTCACTGATTTTTCCACCCACGATTAGAAAAATCAGGAAGCCCCAAAACAAACATCTATAACTCAGACACAAAAGAAAACCACTCTAGAGCAGACAGAAAAACCCTTTTTTTCTATCATGAATGAGAAGATCCAACTATCAATGTAGCAAGCTTTTCGAGCCCATTAGATATGATCCTGATCTATCCCTGTTAATTGCATTGGAGGAATCACCTTCTGTAATTGCAGCCACTGATGCGAGATTCTTTTTTACTTGAATTTGCTTCAGATACAACCGATTACGTTCATCAAATTCATACTTGTAGTCCACTAAGGGCCTGTTTGGTTGCAGAATTCAGATTCTAGAGAAAATCCAGATTCCAGTGTTGGAATCCAAAATTGCAGAAACTGGATTGGAAACTCAGATTCCATCTAGAACTTGCTGTTTGGTTGAAAACTATGTAACCCAACCGTTGCTTGCTGCATGGCCCACTTGGGCTTTGGATTCACTTGAGAACTTGATCCCTGCCCTTTAGTAGTCCTGCAAGATAGATGGCCGGGTTGGATGACAAATAAACATTATAGTGGGCCCTAGGAAGTTTTTAATGGTGGACGTTCAATCAACATTGTTTTCCTGTGGTGTGGTCCACTTGAGATTTAAATCTACCTCATTTTTTGTCTAATGCCCTTAATTGAGCTCTCAAAACGGATGGACCGCATCGATATAAAACGCATACATCGAGGTGGGCACCACCCTAGTGACGCTCACTTCCGCCTCTTTTCCCTTCTGTAGAAATGGTCCCCTACACCGTTTCCACTAATTCCGATTCCACCTAATTTAGGGCCTGTTTGGTTGGCATCTGGAAACCCGTTTCCAGCTTAAAAACTGGATTCCAGCGAAATCCAGTTTTAACTGATGTGTTTGGTGGCAAGTTCCCAGCCAAAGAGGATTCCATCTGGAAACCTTGATTGGCTGGAATCGGGATTAGTGGAAACGGTGTGGGGGACTGTTTCTACATAAGTGAAACAAGGTAGAAGTGAGCGTCAACGCCTCCATGTCTGCGTTGTACATCTATGATGTATGTTTTTATATCCACGCGGTCCATCCATTTTGAGAGCTCAAATAAGGGCATTAGACAAAAAATGAGGCAGATCTAAATCTCAAGTGGACCACACCACAGGAAAACAGTGTTGATTGAACGTCCACCATTAAAAACTTCCTAGGGCCCATTGTAACGTTTATTTGCCATCCAACCCGGCCATCTGTCTTGCAGGACTACTATAGTCCAGGGGTCAAGTTCTCAGGCTGATCTGAAGCCCAAGTGGGCCATGCCACAAGCAACGGTTGGATTACACAATTTTCAACCAAACAGTAAGTTCCAGAAGGAACCTGGTTTCCGATCCCATTTCTGCAATTTTGGATTCCAACACTGGAATCTGGATTTTCTCTAGAAACTGGATTCTGCAACCAAACAGACCCCTAGGTTTTCAGATGGAATCCTGTTTGGCTGGAATTTGCCGCCAAACACACCAGTTAAAATTGGATTCCGCTGGAATCCAGATTTTAAGTTGGAAACAAGTTTCCAGCTGCCAACCAAACGGGCCCTAACTATTGTTTCACTCCAGCTTATGCAAGACATGATCTGAGTTTTCTGTTCGTGCTGATTTTACCCATCCATAATCTGTTGCTGTTAATCCTGAGTCACCATGCTCCAGCTGTTTCATTTGTGGCTTAGATCTTTTTATCTTAAGAGTGTTGCTTTCGTGCTTCGATTGATTATGAATACATGCCCAAGCCCTACAATAACATAGAATTGCATTTATGCTAACAAGAGTATTTGCTGGAAGAGAGTTGCTTTTCCTAATTAGGGATGGGGGTTACCATTATCTTCTTCCCATGTGGAGGTGATTGGAAAGGTGAAGCTTCTAGAGACAGGATTTTGTTGTTTTAGGCTGTTTGAATTTGAAAACAAAGAAACTTTTACTTTTTTGTTACTTCTGCATGATTGTTTCTATCATTTTAGTAGCCTTCGCCAAGCATTGGCTGCTTCCTTAATGAATGTGAAGAATGGTCTTTGTCATAGAGACATGAAGAAGAGGTTTATATGCGTCTGCCTTTGAAGTATTTGACGCTCAACAAAACTAAGTTGTCATTATTCTACCTCAAGATGGCATTGTAGGTTCCAAAACAAGCCCATCATGCATAGCTGGTGAAATTTGTAGCAGCATCCTTCAACCAGCTTTTCATAAATGTCAGATACTTTTATTATCCATTAGACTCATTGCAGTTTGTTTTGTTTGTTATCTCAGAAAAGCATGGCAGAGCTAAACATTGGTATACTGTTGGATATTGTTGATGAGGAATGGATGAGAGACACCCTGCCCAATGATGGTATGGTTTATTGGCACATTTCTGCTTATGCCGTGATAGTCATTCACTGATTTTCATCCACATCATCTTAAGATTTTCATGCTTATTTCTGATATTGAATATTTTGCAGATGTTTCATTACCACTAGAAATGGCAACCCGAACAGATGATGTTGAAGATACAAGTATTTCTCTGACCTGCTGAAGTAGGCTTGGATATGGATATTATTGTAAATTGCCCCTTGATGATTTATTTAAAAAAAACCAAATGGAGATCGCTCTGGTCGACTTTTTTTAGGACATTCTTTTATTTGTTCAAGTGTTCTATTTTTTTTTTTTTTTTTTTTGAAAGATGAGAAATTTATTAGGTAAAGCCGAAAAGAAGCACACAAAACAAAGAAAACAAACAAAAATAAAATAAAATACAAGTATACAACAACCAACCCCAAACTGGCTAGGAACCCTAAAGAACATAGGGACTAAGGAGCCCAATCGCTAAATAAATCAAGAAGTCTAAAAAAACACCCCAACAGAGGTTTCTAAAACAAAGATTGTTCCTCTCAACCCACACAACCCATAAGACTGCCGAGAGAAGAGCCCCCCCTCCCCCCCCCCCCCCCCCCCCCCCCCCGCTTCTTTTTCCTAATAACTACAACTGGATCCGCATGCTAGATGCAAAAGGGGCTGTCCATAGAGATGGGCATAGCCCTCAGAACTTCCGCTAGACGAAAAACACTCCACCAGACATCCATAGAAGAAGGACCGTGAATAAAGGGGTTATCCACTGATTCCTCGGCGTGAAGGCACAACAAATAAATGTTTGGAAAAATCATGCCTCTTTTTCTCAAGTTGTCGATCGTTAGCACACGATTTCTGCTCACAAGCTAGTCAAACGTTGCAACCTTTGGGGGGGCACTATAGAACCAGAGCGAGCCCTTATGCAACACACTTAGCCGGCGCAGGAGTAACAGATAAGGATTTGTTGAACGATCACACCGAGAACTGACTAGAACTCATGAGAGGCCAACAAAGGGAATCTTTCGAGCTCGAAACAGGGGGACAATCTTGCCTTTGAGAGAGGAGCTAGGTGAGGTCAATAATTTTAGGGTTAGAAGATTCACACCAATGATCCAACTAGAAATAAATCCTGGATCCATTACCCAAGGAAAATGACAACCTTTCCAGGACTTTAAGGGCCACCTTGGTTATACCTTTCTAAAGAAAGGAAGCACGGCATAGAGAGGAGGATTTAGTCCACCATCCTTAAGGGGTTAATCCATTTACAAAAGATAACATGATGGGGACATCTTACATCCGCCGTTACGCACGTATCAGAGGAGGAGGCGGAACCCACTCTCTTTGTGGCTGGACGTGTAGTGGTACCAGAGCAGGAGCACATCTGGATAGGGCTATCAAGGGACCGGACCTTGGTTCGAATCCGCTTCGATTTTACCGGATTCGGATCAACGGGTTGGATTCGGATCTTGTTAATTAGATCCGTTCAAATTTCGGATCGGATGCGGATCACTTTGGATCCGTTCCGTTTAAGATCCAATCCAAATTTAAAATGAATTAAATAATATTATGTATTTTATATATAAATACATATAAAAAAAAAAAACCCACATATTTTATCTCAAGTGGATCACAGTGTTTACCATCCAACCTGTTGAATGGTATCCACATATATTTGGATCAGGTCGGATCGGCCGAATCTCAATCGGGTCAGGTTTCGGATCAAATGTTTAGAGATCTATCGGATTTCGGGTCGGAGTTGGATCATCCGAATCACAAATCGGGTTGGATTCGGATCAGCCCCGATCCGCTCCAAATCCGATCCATTGACAGCCCTACATCTCGACACTTTTTATATGTCTTTAGGCTTGACAGGTTGGACCGAGCCGCAGGCCCGTATCTTTTATTTAGGTATTTTTTTGTTCTTTTTTGTTTTCTTAGGCAGTTTAGTGCACTTTTCTATTTCATGGCTTATATATACTTCATGAGAAACCCTATTTCATTAATGAAAGTTTATGAATTTTGAGAAAACCTTTCTTCTTGATTGACATGAGCATGAAAACTCCAGCGCTTGGAGCTCTTTTTTGTGTGATGCCAACGGTGTGATACCGACCATTCTTCTCTTACCTCTTTTCTCTTCTTCTTCTCCACAAGATCAAGGTAAGTTTCATCTGATTTAGAGAGCCTTTGAATTTTCTTTGAATCCAAAGCCGAACCCACAATCACTTGGGCCATTTCCATTCGGAATAGGCCCACAACCCATTTTTCTTAGATTTTCCCCAAAACTCTAACCTTTTCCTATCCGTTTTCATCAAACGTAGCCTAATCCTACGCCGATTCTCAAATCCGACCACCTCATCACATCGAAATTCGAATTTCCCCTGTTATAGCCCTAAAACCCTAAATCTCCAATTCCCAAAATATCCAAACACTAACCCCAACCTCAATCCACATCTATTCGTAATTTTCAGCCGTACCCCAGAACCCTATACATAATTTGGAGGATTAACCTTATGCTTGGACATAAAAGTTCTACCTTCCATAGGTCCCGAATTTTGAGATTTTAGCGTTCTTTCATTATTTGCTTGTAGTTATGGTTATGAAACACGATTTATGGCTTATTTGGATTTATGTACTTGTGATTTGGGTAAATTTAATTTAATTGTTCATTAATTCATACTTCCACTTAGTTCCATTTGGAATAGGCCCACAACCCCATTTTCTTAGCTTTTCCCTCAAAGCCTAACAGTTTCTTATCCGTTTTTATCAAACCTAGCCTAATCCTATGCTGATTCTCAAATTCGACCACCCCATCACATCGAAATCTGAATTTTTCCTTTTATAGCCCTAAAACCCCAAATCCCCAATTCCCAAATTATCCAAACCCTAACCCCAACCTTAATCCAGATTTATCCCTAATTTTCAGGCATACCCTAGAACCCTATACATAATTTGGAGGATTAACTCTATGCTTGGACATGGAAGTTCTAGCTTCCATAGGTCCCAGGTTTTGAGATTTTAGCATTCCTTCAGTATTTGCTTGTAGTTATGGTTATGGAACATGATTTATGGCTTATTTGGATTTATGTACTTGTGATTTGGGTAGATTTAATTTAATTATTTATTGATTCATACTTCCGCTTAGTTCCGTTCCGCATCATATTGATATGTCCATTGTCCTGCGCATAACCATCCTCCAAAGAGTTCCATTCTCACACCCAAATATCCATACACATTTGCCCAAAAGGGCCTCATTGACAATCTCCAATCTTTTTATGCCCACTTCCCTGTCCTTGAAAAGAGTACGAACCTCCCTCCCCACTAATTCAATAGCGGGAATTTCCTTGAGGCCGAGCCTCGTTGCCACAAAAAATTCCTACGGAGCTTATCGATCTTCTGGATGATAGACTTAGGGCAATGGAAGAGGGATATGAAATAAGTTATCAGATTTGAAAGGGAGGCCTTTATCAAATTTAATTTGCCACCCAGGGATAACAAGTTGCATTTTTAGGAGGACAATTTAGGACAATTTCCTCTCCAAATTTTCAATGATCTTATCCCATAGAAACAATTGAGGTTTCCCTATACACAAGGGAAGACCTTGATACGAAGTGGGCAAAATACCAACCTTACAACCAATAAATTCAACCAGGAGAGATATTACCTCCATAGATAAATTGATTCCAACGAATTCACTCTTCAATAGATTCACGTTCAAACCTGAGAATACCTCGAACCAACAAATGGTCATGCTAAAAAATGTCACCATATTTTCATTCGTTTCATAAACTAGCAAGGTATCAACAACAAAATGAAGGTGACAAATACGTTGGGGAAAATTTTCCACCTGAAAAAAAGGGGACAATGGATCACCTTGCCGCACCTGGATGCCCTAAAGAAGCTAAACTGGGATCCATTTATAAAACCTGAAAATCTAGGAGAAGAAACACAATTTCCAATCCAAGCCCTCCACTTAACACCAAAGCCCAACCTTTCCATCATGTGATCCAGGAAAGCCCAGTCCACATGATCTAAGAATGCCCAATCCACATGATCATAGGCCTTTTCAAGATCAAGTTTGCAAAGAATTCCCAACCTTGTTGCTCTCGAATAGGAGTCTAAACACTCACGGGTGATAAACACACTATCCAGAATTTGTCTGCCTTAATTAAAGGCAAACTGAAAAGGGAAATGATCTTGGGATTAACCAGCCTTAACCTCCGTCTGAGGATTTTAGAAAGGATTTTGTAAGGGCTATCAATGAGACTAATGGGATGAAAATCCTTAAGGTTCTAAGCCCCTTCCAATTTGGGAATTAGGTATAAGAAGCGCTCCCCATCAGAGTTGGCGATCTATTGGATTCAAAGAAATCAACTACAAAGCTGAGAAGATCCAGTTTCACTAGGTCCTAGAAGAATTGAAAGAGAGCAATTGAGAATCCATCTGGACCAAGAGCTTTATCCTTTTCTAACTCCCAAACTGTAGATTTAATCTCATTTGGCTCCACAGGTTTCTCCAATATAACAACATTCTCAAGAGGAATAGAACTGAAAGATAAATCATTAATGCATGGGTGGGAAACATTCTAAGAAGATAACAAATTAGAATAGAAATTGACTATAGAATTGCAAATGGAATCCTTATATGAAACAAGAGTATTATCAATAAGCAAGGAAGAAATAGAATTAGCCCATGCCCTAGCATTGGATATACCAAAGAAAAACTTCGCATTGCGATCACCCTCTTTGGGCCAGATAGCTCGAGATCACTAGAGCCATTTTATATCCTCTTTCAATCTAGACCAACAGTCAACGGGTAACTTAGCTTTAGAGGCTATCTCCTCCTTAGATAATTGATCCCCTTCCTCTTTAATGTCTAGCTCTTGGATAGCAGTAAGTAAAGAGGACATTTCTGCTTCTCTTTGACCAAAGACATCTCGATGCCAAATTTTCAGCTTATACTAAAGCATCTGAAGCTTTTTTTTTTTTTTTTTGAAAGGCAACAACAATTTATTAAAAAGCTACCAAGGTGGGTAAAAAATACAACAAGAAGCAGCTGAAACAATAAAAAAGGGAGGTTGCCATTAGTAGGCATATGAAAGGGCTTCCCAACTGGACATTAAACTTTTCACTTTACAAATGACCTCCTCAACTCCTATACATTCATTTCTAAAACAACGCCCATTCCTAGCTCCCCACAGGGTCCAAAAAATAGCCAAAATGAGCAATCTCCAAACAACCTTTCCTGCTCTGCCATCCTCTCCCATGCCATGCCTAAAGTAAATCGTCAACTGAGTTTGGCATCACCCATTCCACCCTGATGAGACCGAGGAAGCGGCTCCACACTCTACTAGCGAAGGAGCTATGGATGAATAGATGATCGATTGGCTCCTCATTTTCCATGCACATCAAGTAGATATTAGGCAGGACTAAAGATCTTTGCAAATTGTCTATTGTGAGAAATCTTTTGCGACCAAGAAGCCAGGCAAAAACCAACATGCGAGGGAGAGCTCCATTAAACCATAAATGGAATGGATGGGGCGGGGTTGAGTGCGAAGGATGCTTCAAGATAAGCTCGCAGAATGACTTAACTGAGAACTTACCGAAACAATGCCTCGACCAAACCATCATGTCATCGTCTAGATTTGCAATCCTTAAGGAGGTTCAAGAGGTCGGCAACCTCATCGATCTCGCCCTCCAGAAGATTCTTGCAGCACGACAGGGCCCGAACAACCGAACCCCCAAAATGGAGACACAATCCACCACGCTAATGAAGAGGTCAGGAGCAAGTCAAGCCATTTTAGGAAACAGAGCTTGGAGCGTCTGGGCTCCACACCACGGATCAATCCAAAAGCGGATGCGAATGCCGTTCCCAAGTCTAAAAGATATCTCGCGTTTAACCAAGTGTTTAGCAGCGGCCACCACCTTTCAGATGGCTGACACCCTATAAAGTGAAGAGCTCCTCACATACCAACCACTTGCACATGTGCCATACTTCACAAGTATGATCTGCCTCCAAAGCCTCTCCTCTTCCACCCCAAAGCACCAAATCCACTTTCCAAGAAGTGTAGTGTTCATACCGCCCGACTGCTTAAGGCCAATCCCCCAACTGGAGTGCAAACGTCATCCCAATTGAGGAGATGAAATTTCTTGTTGTCACTAGAACTGTTCCACAGAAAATTTCTCAGTTTCTCCAACTTGTTCAAAACATACTTTGGGCATTTGAAAAGAGACTAGAAATGGGCATATTGAAAAAAGCCGTCTTCGAAAGCATCAACATGCCACCCAAGGAAAGATAACAACATTGCCATGAGGCTAATTTCCTCTCAATAAACCTATCCCAAAGGTGAATGGCCGACTTCCCAATGCAAAGGGGAAGACCTAAGTAAGTGGAGGGGAAGGCCCCCGCCTTGCAACCAAAGATGGAAGCAAACCGATCCAGCTTGCCTTCACCAACATGCACTCCAAGCATTTCAGATTTAGCCACGATGATCTTTAAGCCCAAGACTGCTTCACAGCAAACCAGAATTTTCTGCATATTATCCACAACGATTTCACTTGCATTGCAAAAAAGAAGAGTGTCATTCGCATACTGGAGATGGGTGATCTGCCTTCCGTTACCTGTGGTTTCAAAAAAGTCTAAAACCCAGGAAACCATCAATATCAAAAGAAACCCACCAATCTGACATTAGAGAACTAAAACCTTCCATCTCCAACCAAGCTTAGTTCCTCAATTTATCTCATCACTTTTTAGAAGAACTAGACAATGATCAGATATGGGCTTGGGCATACCTTTTTGGCGAGCAAACGAGAATTGGTGGATCCAACCAGGAGAAACTAAAAATCTCTTAAGAAGGGACATAGCTGGAGAAGATTGACCGTTAGACCAAGTGTATTTCACGTTCCCCATAGGAATATCCAACAATTCGTATTTACTCACCCAATCTGAAAAACTCCACATGGGAGAAGTAACCGAAGACCCATTCAGCTTCTCATGGATGAACCGAACCACATCAAAATCACCTCCCAATCACCATGGGAGGTGCCACTTATCTATCGCAAAAGAAAGTTAGCTTGATACGTTACCCTCCCGTTAATTTCATTTCTGGATGTACAACAACCAACTGCCTCCATTGGGCAAATCTCCTCCTAACACATGGCCAGAATAAGGTTCGAGGAGAGATCCGAAGCACTCTGCATGGAACACATGGTTAGAGTTACACTCGAGGCCAAGTCGGGGGTGCTCTTATCTTGAAATGTACCTAGTGTGATGTCTGAGGAACCTCTTGGGCCCTGCACCTCATAAACTAGCAAGAAGTTGGTGATTAGGAGGGATGAAAACCGCGATACAAGCTCGTTGGCAGGAGACATTGAGGACAATACCTGTTCAGAGCATGAGATGTTTGCCAAAATATTGCCTGAACCCGATACGTTATCGCTCGGGCACCATTGATCATTTAGCTGAGGATTATAATTGAGTGATCGAGGGGGTAGAATCCTAATGGGGCAACACCACTTGTCCGTCATTTGTGACATGTGTGGCCATTCTTGGCTCACACGCAGGAATCGGGCCAAAAGAAACACATGGGTCACATGTGTGCTCGAAAAAGCCCTGTAGTCTGTGAGACGCCTTCCATGAAGCTCCATTGGCCATGGCGGACAGGACAGGGACCACCAGAGGAGAATAGGAAACAACTAGGGACTGAAAGGAAAGCCCTAACCTCCCACCATCCATGCACGATTTCTCTTGAACCACCTTAATATCCACGGAATCTTCTCTGATGACGATCTTGACTATGGGAGGCACCTTCGCCGTCCTCTTAACCTTAAACGAAGTTCTTCCCAATTTTTAGTTGCCTGATCAACTTGAAGGACCTCTCTGACGTAAGAGCCCAAAGAGACAAAGAAATCCTCAAACCAAAGCTCCAGGGGGACTTCAGGGAAGATGAACCATACATCCTCCGACCCAATTCTGGACCAATTAGACCATTTATAGATCCCCTCCATTAGCACAACCTGATGCATATTACTTGTAAACACTTCTATTAATATTGGAAAAAGGCTTGAGGGAGACCCAAACAACCAAGGGAGAAAGGAAACAGAGGATAAGGTCTCTTGGATTCAATGAGTAGTAAACTGAAAACCAAACGAACAAATCCTGAAGCGAAAAGCCTTGACAAAGGGACACCACCACACTCCATTGTAGGGGGGATTCCTTCCGGGAGGTGCATCAACATTTCTAGTACAATGAAGAGCTTCCTTGTAGGAGACCAAGTGACAATAGGGTGGGGGTTCCTTCTGGCGTCACTAAGAGCTGAGGAAGAAGGGTCGGGGGAGCGAAAATGAACTTTCGAGGGGGGGTTGGTCTGGAGATCGGGATTTGCCTCCCTAATCTCCGAATTCACCTTTTTTGGCCCATAATGCGCTACATGGACACGAATCTCCTTTCAATAAAATTTTGAATTTCTAGTCCTTATACGGCCTTTTGAAGCTCCTCATTGCTTTTCATCTTCACAAAAGCGAACCCCTTAATGGAGGCGGACCCTTGTTCCTTCGGGATAACAACTTCCCTAACATTCCCAAATCTCCCAAACACCCTCTGGAAGTGGATTTCCGTCCACTCTTCCGGAAATGTATCGACGAAGAGAGTGAGGAACTCTCTCAGAGGAGGTAGGGATGGTTTTGCGGCGCTGTTTCTTCTAAAAGCTCCCACCTTCACCCACCCTCTGGAATCATTGAACCATTCAAACTCCTAGAGCTCGCTCCTTTTCTGAATCTTGCAAGAACTTTGTCGCTGGCTTTGGAGCACTCCTTCCCTAAGGATATCTCTAACCTTACCAATGTCATGTAATGCTTCCTTACCTTTGGCGTTCCCTTTTGAACCATATATATTCCCATGATGATCGGAGTTGTGCCTTTGAATAAAAATGTAATCTCTCACGAAGTCTCCATCTAGATCTTCATGATCGCCGTGAGTAGTGGACCGACTTTGGGATGTGATGACAAGGTAGAGATCCTGGACAACACCTTGCTTCGAAACCTTCCTCTCCCCCTATGATGGCCTGAGAGATGGATCTTCCTCTTGATCTTGATCGACCATGGATTGAAGCCGGCCTCGAAGCGACTCTCGCCGTCCTAGACCTAAAATTCTTAAAATTTTGACGTTTACCGGTCAAAATTTTGGGCCGTAGATTTAGAACACTTATCTCTTGATTTTCTCATGCTTCTCTCGTCTTCTCAACTCTTTCCGAGTGTTCTGTTAATGATTACCTCTGCCTTAATCTTTCCTATTTTGCACGTATTAGTCATGAAAGGCTGAAAGGTGAAAGCGTTGCAATATGTCAGATGACGTATATTCAAATTACTGAAAATGATTTGGAGACAATAGGCCTTTTTAGTGCAATAAATTCAATTTTTGTAAAATTCCTGACAAGATTCATATGCAAAATTCTCGTTATCTCTCCAAAAGAAAAAAAAAAAAGGAAAGAAAAGAAAAGAAAAATATTCATTTGCAAAATTGGCGACCTTTAAACATGACTTGCTATTAAATAGGCCTTCAACTAGGTAAAAAACTTACCGGAGTCGTCTAGGTGGTGCATCAGAAAAGTTACTTGCAAAGTTTGTGCACATTAAGCTTGAGAAAGCCTGAGAGACAGGAAATGCTCTAACATTGCTTGCCTAGATCCCAATTTCAATAGGTTCAGGTGTAGTTTTATTGATTGCAGCATGGAGTATATCTTCTGTGATGTGCCTGTGCATGTGTGACTGTCCCAGTTTAACTAAATCACTGTTTTCTCAATTTTATGGCACCTGCCCCATCACCTGCTAAAAAATATTCCCATATGCCAAAAAATGCACTAGACTTCTCATATCTATTTCTGCTTCACACCAATAAAACTTTCCGTGAAGCGACCCACCTAGAAACAACCCTCCTTCTTTTCATGATAATGCAAAGAGAGGAGAAATGGTGCACCTACAGAAAGAGAGTACTCTTATCGAGTATTCTGTCTTTTCTGTTTTATATTACAAGCACATGCTTGCAGGGTACCATCATCACATAGGGCGATTCTCTTGTTTCGCTTGCGTGTCTGTATAGGTATTCTCTTCCCCTT
>PVNU02003581.1:0-37428 GCA_003013855.2 Liriodendron chinense | reverse complement strand
GCGGGCTCCACAAAAAGGTCGGGCCTCACCTATTGCATAATCGCATAAAAAACTTAAAATATACAAGAAGTCATTGCATCACAAAACATGACATCATCACATAAGAAAGCCATTGCACTCGTAAAGCAGATGAGAGACCGGGCCCCCTGACATGTCAACTCTGGCCATGGACTGAACATAATAGGCTATGCCACCACCTCCAACCCATGCATCACAAAACCTTCACGTGAAAACCATCTGCCATACCCATCCAATACCGACCCAACTTTGGCCCATACCTGCAGATAAGCCGAGATGCAACACTCCTACTTCGTAGTTGCCATCAATTACATTGCATCTGACCAGAATACGTGAAACGCCTTTGGACACCAAGCATTGGCCGCATACATCCACGTTTTCAAAATGATCACCCACCACCAGCAAAATGAGGAAATCTTCCAATGAGGATTGGACAGCTTTGCCAGTAGAGCAGAAAATACTAAGCTGAAGAAGGGAGAATAATGGCCCTGCAAAACATCATCAATAACCGTACACTTGTTAACAGGTATCACAAAAACATGGATTCCACCCAGGTAGAGGTGGGCAACGATCCGGGCCGAGTCGAGTTAGCCCTAGTTTGGTTTGGTTTGTTTTTGTACCACCGCAGTTTGTGGATCGGTTTGGTTTGGGTTTCGGGCCAACCCATGCAGCCCGAGTTTGGTTTGCTCCAAAAAAATCTGGTTCGAGCCGGGATCGGCTTGGTTGAAAATTTCGAATCGGGCCGGGCCGAGTTCAAATAGAAAGTCGCTTTTTTTTCCTTATTCATTTAAATAGAAAAGAATTTAACAACTTAGAAAAAAAAGTACAAACATATCTTACTACATGATGTTTAACATCCTTCAAAAGAGTGCGACTTCAAAATAGACATGTAAGAGTATTTTCCAAACAAAAGTACACAAGCATAATCTTACAAGTGCAAGGAAACAGTGTGTATTCATGTAAATGTATTATGTATTATCCATGTTCATGTATGTATTATCCATGTTATCATATGTTTTACGTATCATTTTAGGACATGATCCCAAAATGGAATCATATCCAAAGCTCAAGTGGATCACACCACAGGAAACAGTGTCCTTATAATATACGCGCCGAATCAAACCGAGCTGAATCAAATCGAGCTTCGAGTCGAGCCGAGCCGGAACTGCCCTAGTTTGAGTTTGGTTTGTTTTTTCAACGAGCTTGACTCGGAGGCTTGGTTTGGTTGAACTTCCATTCGAACCAATCCAAGCCGAGCTTTTTCGAACCACTCCGAGCCGAGCTTTCGAGCTGGCTTGGTTTGTGCCCACCTCTACACCCAGCCAACACCCAATACATGGCCCGCCAAAAAGGAGAACGCCACAATTGCAACATGAGCTCCCAAATGAAGCCACCATGTAGGCCCCACCCATACATGAGCCTCCCAAAACAAAGCAACTTTCAGCCACATCTACTTCATTAAGCTTGCAGACATGTGGTCTAATTAAATATCTGCAAATGCCTAAGCGATGTATGGCTAAAACATTAGAATGGAAACTTTGGTAAAAAAGATCTAAAAAGCATAATGAAATTTTGAAACGTACAATCCACTATAAACAGGCATATGATGTTAACAACAATTTTGAGTAAGAAATCGACAAAAAGTTTATTATTTGGTATCCTCTGAAAGAAGTTAAAAAATATGCTCACCTTTGACAACTGAGGCAAAAAGCACATTTAGCCTCCGTTTTTTTAATTCAGGATAAACATATGTGGCTAAAAGATTGTTTCCTTGTACTGTGTACACCTTAACGATAGTCCTAAAATATCAAGGTACTAAAAGATCATAGGTATAAAAATAATTTTAAACTGATTTCTAAACTCGCAACGCATACAATGCATATCCATACAAGTCTATAATTCATAAATACTAGAAAAAGTCACAAAAGTTAACATAGATTAAGAGCTCCATCCTTAAGTATTATTATACCAAAATTCAGAAACTTATTATCTTACACGAATCTTGCTTAGCAGTTCCATTGTCATTTTTTTTAAAGTCTTCTTTTCACACACAGACACACACACAGAAATGTTTTCAGTTTGTATATAGCTCCTAGTAGGGCAACCCCAGCCTTCTTTGCATTTGTTAACATGCACTAATAGATTCACAGCATTATACACATTCACTCAAAACAGGTTCATAACATCATGTAACTGCACACCAAATTGTGATTACAATTAAAAAATAATAAACTCAAATTACTGTGGATACCTTGAGCATGTAGCAAAAGATACAGATCTGACCAATCGAACTTCTTGACCAAGCTTCAACCTAGTCATTATCAATGAGAGAGATTAGCTATAAGAATCTAAGAACTTGTTCAGCTGGCTAAAATTCAAGGAATCAAGAGAAAAGGAAACGGCAAGGAAATTATGAAATTAAGAGAAATATTAGTGATGGGTTGAAAGGCGGGAGTACACAACTTGTACCTTTGTTGAATATGCTAAAAAACTTTACATCCTTCAGGCAAGCAACACAAAAAAAAGTAGGACCTCGCCTATCATATACCCCATCAAAGCAAAACACTTTACATCCTTTTGGCGAGCACCACAAAAAAAAATTCGGACATCGCCTATTGTATACTAAAAAAAAAAAAAAAAACTCTACATCCTTCGGGCGGCCACTACAAAAAGATTCGGGCCTCGCACGTCATTTACACCATTGAAGTAAAAAACTATACATCCTTCTGGCGGATATCACAAAAAGATTCAAGCTTCAACTATCGTATACTCGTCATAGATGATGGTCTTCAGATCCCATCGGTTGATTGTTATTAGATAGTGGTGATGGCTGCATATGAAATTTAACACTTAACTAAATAATGTCTCAAATATCTAAACGTAAAAGGCTTTATTAATTATTAGGCAAAATTGGAATCAATCAATTTTACCTGGCTAAACAGTATCGTTCCTTTAGATAAATCTTGACGTAAATCTAGTAATGGCAGGCTGCTCGAGGGAATTTGTTAGTACAAGTTGGTGCTTCGGTCATAACCACGAGCAGTGAAAGGGCCACTCATAAATTCACTACCACCACTCCTGGGTATCTGGGATCCTATGTTTAAAGGATTTTGTTGGGGTGTGCTAACATTAGGTGGTCGGCACTGAAGTTGAGACAATGGTACATTGATAGATCTACTTGGTAATTCAGGAGTGTCGCCCATGACCATATGATGACCATGTCCTCCATGGGATCCACTTGGTAATCCAAAAGTACTAATCACCGCAATATGTGAACCCTATTACAAAAATAAAATAACTTTACAACAATTACATATGACAATATACACTATAGTGAAAAGTTCTCAATGATACCTGATTGAAATGATTCGATTGGAGGACTGTAAATGAAGGATGGTGCATACTATTTGGTGCTTGCTGCATTAGCAATCTTTCTTCATTTGCTTATGGTTGAAATCTTTTCTTCTTAACTTTATCTAGCGGATTTTTATAGATATGATGACCGCCGTGAACTATTTTCTTTAATCGAATTCCACTTGCAGTTTGTGAACTCAGACTGTCAACAAAAGTAACTTGGTTTTTACTCGGCACATGGCGTGTGCTTTCAGAATTTATAGCTTCAGTTGGCTCAGATCGTGCACATTGAATATCCACACTTCCAGTTGGCTCAGAGTGTTCACGTTCAGTTTCTCCACTTTCAATAAACTTAAGGTGTGCATGCTTAGTATTCACACTTTCATCATCAACTTTAGACAACATTACTGGAGGTTGGTTAATGCTTTTCATACATTCCATTGCTTCGTCATAAAGTTTCTCCGCATTTCTATCAACTAGTTTGAAGACTTCATCATGTTCCGCAGCCATTGCAGCAATTTTAAGAAGCTTGCGACACAAGTAATTATATCGCTTACCTGAAGTAACATTTTGGTCACCTTGTATTGCTAACCCGGTATGATTCGTAGCAAAACCTGCCTTCGCTTCTCTTTGCCATCTTTTCAAAATATACTGGGGAGGAAGCGCCTTTATATTATAACAATCTAAGACTTTCAGCGCATGACTGCATAAGATTCCCTACAAACTCAAACTTCTTGCAGCTACACATCACTGTACTACTTAAGGAGTCGTACCTAACAGTACGTCCTTTATCTTTATTGTTACCAATGATTTGAAACTCTGTAACCGTGCCAAATTCACCACATTTAAAAATTGAAGGAACATAAATTTTCTTATACTCATCTTGAAACATTGCAAACACTTCCGGAGTGTATACCTTTGCTGCTTCCTTTAACATCGTCACATCAAGAAATATTACTGGGGTACTTTGCCTCATTTTGAAATCGGCGGAGAGTTCTTGGTATCGTCTTTCAGCTACTACCCGTTCGTAATGAGTAAAGAAACGCAAGAGATCATACTTAGAATTTAGATATTTTTTCAACAAGCTATTCATGCTCTCACTTCGTTGCGTGCTCTTCATGTCGGCACAGAATGTATTTCTTCCATAAACCAAAGCCCATTTTTCTCTTTCTTTAAACAAATCATGCAGCCACTTGTTTTGCCGTAAATCATACTTTTCAAGCATGTTGTTCCACGCAATCAGAAACTCTTCCTCTACCTCATAATCATATACGCACATATTAAAATCAGATTTCAAACCTTATGAACCTGCAAATACCTGGCTAAGGTGCTTGGCGGCATTTTGGTAGATATGCCAAATACAGAGACGATGACATGTTCCTGGCATCACTGAAGCTATTGCATTAGCCATTGCAGCATCTTGGTCTGTTAGGATTGTCTTTGGTTGTTTTTCGGACATTGCACTCAAAAAGGTTTGAAACAACCACTTAAAAGATTCGATTGTCTCATCATATAGTAAGGCCGCACCAAATATTATAGTTTGCTTGTGATGATTTACCCCAACAAATGGGGCAAATGGCCGTCCGTAATTATTTATTCTATACGTGGTATCAAAGCAAATCACATCCCCAAACACACTATAGTCCACTATTGACTTTCCATCTGCCCAAAACATGTTAGTGATCAGATCATCTTCATCTACTTGTATCGCATAAAAAAAAGAAGGATCCTCTACTTTCATTTTCTGAAAATATTCTAAAACGGCCCCCGCATCACCCTTTTCCATTGCTTTCATTCGCTTCTTCCGTAAATAGTTTTTATAATCAATGGGTAGGAAACCCAAATTCTCCCGACCTCCATATTATCTGCTCAAATATTCTAGAGTTTCTTTAGGTTTTAATCCTGAATCATTAGCAGTATTTACTTCATCTTTTTGAGCATTAGTCAAGCCTCTATGTGACCTTAGCATATGCACCTTCCTTGGTGTGGCAACCTCATGGTTATGTTCGGCCACAAACTTAGTCACACTATATCTCCCATTCATCTGAAGCCTAATCGTCATACTTGCTAGACATTGAGTTCTTGTGATGGCACGTATAACCTTCGGCTGATCAATTTGTTTGTTGTCACGTTTTTTGCCTTCTTTAGAACAACAAAACACCCTCTTACGTATAATCTTATCATCTTTTGTTTTTACAGTTGACTTCCGAATACTGAACCCTATCTTATGAGCATACTTATTGTAGAAATCATATGCACTCTCATCAGAAGTAAACTCCATTCCTAATTTTGGTTCTTCATCTAACTTCTCATCTGTATTGAATGGTACATCTTGACTTGCTTCTTCATCGTCTACTCGCTTGCTTCCTTCTTGATCGTCTACTCGCTTGCTCGCTTCTTGATTATCTATTTTAATACCAAACTCTAACCTTCGACATGGTTGAGGAAATCGTTGACCTTCCAAGGTATTATCATTCATTTCACCGATTGACCTTCAAAAGTAAAAAAGCATCAAAAGTATATGGCATCAAATCAATCAAAAGTAGAAGGCATCAAACTATTTAAATGGAACGATATGAATTATTTTACATGAATTCTTAAACAGGGGATGGATTAACAAATGAAAATCTAAACCACTAGTGGGCATTGAAAATCTCTCAACTCACATGGTCGGGCCCACCTAATTGTATACATAATTAGAAAGCTGAATGGAGAAAAAAAAAACCAGTTTCAGGATTTGAGGTGTCTGTGATTACAGATTATTGTGTTTTTCGATAACAATTAAAAATTAATAAAATTTATCACAATACGATGGTGGATTTCTAAAAAAATTCCCAAATCTGGAAGCTGCAAACCCCCAAATCATCTATGAAGTTCTACATTCGAAGTCGAAAGCTGAAAATAAAAAATTCCCAATGAATAAAATCCCCAAATCAGCTATGGAGCTACACATTCGAGTCTAGAACGTGAAACTCCCCAATTTCGGAAAGCACTAAAATCCTGAACTTCCCAAATTTTCAATATCTAAAATAAAAAAATTTCAAAATGGGAATTCACATTCTAATCTGGAAGCCCAAAAAGTCTCACCTTGTAGACTTGAATGCGTGGCCCAATTTCAGGATTTGAGGTTCCTGTCATTACATATTGTTGTGCTTTTCTACAAAAATAAAAAATTAAAAATTAACAAATTTCATCACAATAGAATAATGGACTTCTAAAAAAATCCCCAAATCTGAAAGATGCAAACCCCAAAATCATCCACAGGGTTTCACATTCGAAGTTGAAAGGTGAAAATCCAAATTTTCCAATTCATAAAATCCTCAAATCAAGTTACAGGGCCACGCTCGGTTTTCTTCATCTTAAATCAGAGAGAGAGAGAGAGAGAGAGAGAGAGAGAGAGAGATATGAAACCACTGTGATTTTTACGAGCTCTTACAGGAATCTGAGGGACAAAGGGGCACCACCGAGCCGCTCGGTAGCAATTGATGGAGAAGAGGGAGAGCGATAGCAGACGAGGAAGAGGTGATGGTCGCCACTGACGGCTCCGACGACGGGCAGAGGGAGGGAGCAGACGAGGGAGAGAGAGAAAGAGGCAGCGGGAGAGAGAGAGAGAGAGAGAGAGAGAGAGAGAGAAACGAGAGGGAAAGATTTGAGGATTCACCAGACTCGTGGGCTGCGGGCTCGCTTCTTGACCCACGTGCAGACTCACTTACACGCTGGATGAAGGGGGAGCTGACACGTAAGGGTCGCACGACCTTACGTGAGTCCGGGGTCGCACCTAATCCGCTCCCCCCACTTAGGGTCCATTTGGATACCACCAAATAAGTTGCTTTTCTTGCTGATGTCAGCAGTTAAGTAACTTATTTGAGATAAGTTAGTTTGGTTAATAAATAATGATCATTACTTATTTGCTGAAAAGTTTAAGTATTTCAGCATTTATATTTTGCTTTTCTACCTTTTCACCACCGACTAAAACAAGAGGTGCTCGTCCATAGCTATAAAAGTGCTGATTTTCGTGCCAACCGCCCAGCCCACGTTGACCAACCAGCTTGCTGGGCCCACTGTGATATATTTGATCCGCACCGTCCATCTGGTTTGGATGTGAGTTAGGCTAGCATGTGAGGCAGATC
Source organism: Liriodendron chinense (assembly GCA_003013855.2). NCBI lineage: Eukaryota > Viridiplantae > Streptophyta > Magnoliopsida > Magnoliales > Magnoliaceae > Liriodendron > Liriodendron chinense. Next base: position 29,926 of record PVNU02003581.1, on the reverse strand, counting down.
TAAACCTTAGGTGGACACCACATCAAGAAGCAACAATGATAGTGATGACACCATTGAAACCTCCCTAGCCCCAGCCTGATGTGTTTTATTCATGCCATTCATCTGTTTTTCCAACTAGTTTTGAGTGGCCCATTGGGTAGTGGGGCCACATGCTGTGCACATGAAATCCACATGAAACAGAATCCAATCTCATATAGATAGCACCTGAGGAAACAGTGGTCATTGACGCCCATCATTGGTCGGCCCTAATGATGAGTGGCCCCAATCCAAGGCCGGCACTGCATGATAGACGGCCCACATTAGAAGTGGGCCCCACATTTGGGACGATCCACATTAAAGCTAGCTCCACATGATGGGCAGTGCATGGATATTGATAGTGGGCTCACTTGATGGATGACCAACATCAAAGGTGGGCCTTACATAAAGAATGGTGCAAATAGCCCACATCCAAGGTGGGCCCACATGATGTATTGCCCACATCAAAGGCAGGGCCCACACAATGAACAATCTACACCAAAGGTTGGCCCCAAATGATGGATGGTGGATGCGTAGGGACCAAACAAACTTGAGGAATGATGTCAGAAACAAACATGCTTTTCTACTTTTTGGTTGATAAGCATGTTGTTAACCAAACATACTTATTTGCTAATTAAGTAGAAACTCAGATAAGTTACTTATCTGATAAGTAGCTTATATTAAGTAACTTACAATCTAAATGGGCCCTTAATGGTAGGCACAACTTACTTGACTAGGTGTACTCAGGCTGGTGTTGTTGAAGGTCATTCCAATGATCATTTGGATTCTGAAACTTGACTTTATGAAGTAGTTCGACATGAAGGTGACTCTTTTATGGCCCATTCCCACTTTGGGTTGAACTGGAACTTTCTATAACATTGTGCAACTTGCATTGCCATTTGATAAACTGAAAATCAGCTCTGAAAATTAAGTGTTGAAAACTCATAGTGTTGAATTATAACCTTGAAATAATTTTAGGGATATTTTAGTTAAAAGTGAAAAGAAATTCTAATGCACCACCACATTCGGCATTAGGTGAAGTGAGGGGAGCAGGAAAAATTACTTATACTTTTGATAAAAATTAATTGAAGCCCTTAATAATCTGGATTTGCCAAACAATGTAAGCGGTACAAGTGTTGAGAATAGTGTTTCACGCTGAAAATAAGTTTTTTCCAGAGGCCGGTTCTACGACAAAGCCTTGTAAATTGTAATATACCCTTATCCTACAAATAGGGTAATCTCGTCTTTTCACGACAAAAGGTACCTATTTGCCGCTGTTAAGAGTTTAGCTTGCAAATCACAATTGCCCTTATTCATTACGTTTATCACAGCTATACCGCTTGATTTTGGAAACGCCTATAGATGGATGAAATGGAGCCCAACTTCATCGATCAGTGCCATTAAATGAAATTATACAAAATCATGCTTGTGTGGTCCACCAAATCATTTTATCTACCTCATTTTTTTTATCAATGTAACTATAAAATCCAAAACCATTCCATTGAATGGCACTGATCTAAAGGATAAAACATGTGGGTCAATCGTTCATTAAACCCAATGAGGTGACGGATTCAGACAGCTGGCTATGGATTCGGATTAGGTGTAGCCCGAGTAATACGGGCTCAGATCAGGTACTACCCCTACCAGGACGCACGAGGAGACGGATGGGTACATGGTGGGTCGCCATTGGCCGACACAGCAGCCCGCACCTCAGGTCTAATGCAAAGCTGTCAAACTTGACAGATCCCACCGATACCAAGGTCCACTGTGTTGGCCAATGGCAACGCCTCACGTACCCATCCAGCTCCTCGTGAGTCCTGGTGGGGTTAGTTTTTTATATTATTTTAAGACATAATTCCAAAGACTAAGAAGATCCAAATGTAAGGTAGACCTAGTGCACAGCATTGGAAACAGTGGTTAATCACCATTATAAACTTGTCGTGGGTCACAAAAGTTGTCGACTAAGCAGATACTTTTGTGGTCTCTTCATTAAGGTCCTTGGGAAATTATGAACAAGCTGGATTGCAAGGTTACAACAGCTTGGATTAGAAATAAACATTCAAGTGTACCACACAATCAGGGATCCACCTACCATCTAAAATTAAGTGACGATTTGCATGCGAATTTCTCATCCATTACGTAATCCATGCGCTGGTAACGTAGGTGGGGTCCACTGGGATGTTTGTTATAAATCCACATGGTCCACTCAATTTTTGGGATCCTAATAGGACATTTGATAGAAAATGAGCTGGATCGAAGACTCAAGTGGGCCTTAAGAGAGGAAAGAGTGGTGATTGAGTAAGCACCCTTGAAACGTTATTATGGCCAGAAAAGTGTCCCGAGGACTTTTGACGTGTGTTTTTCCAAGTCTAATTCAACTAGAAATGGCCGTGGAGCATCCTTGGTCTTGTACAGGCGTCCCATAGAAATTTTGAATTCCTTCGAGAGCAGCTGACACGCCTTTTTACTGTTCAGGCATTTCATACTCGCGCGTCCCAAAGTGTTTCGACTTTCGAGGACTTTTGAAGTGCATTTTTCTAACTCTGATTTAGATGGAAACGGAGGTGGAGCGTCCCTAGTTCTTTACAGGCATTTTAGAGAAATTGTGGAATCCTTCGGGATCGGCTTACATGCCTTTTCGGTGTTTCGCACTCGAGCGTCCTGACCTACCCTAAGGATTTCTGAAGTGCATTTCTCTGAGTCAGATTTGGCTGGAAAAGAATGTGGAGCATCCCTGGTCCTATATAGGTGTCCAAAAAATATTTCGGACTCCTTCGAGATCGAATGACGTGCCTTTTCGTTGTTTTGGCGTTTCATATTCATGCGTCCTAAAGTGTCCTGAGGAGTTTTAAAGTGTATTTTTCTAAGTCTGATTCAGCTGGAAATGGGCGTGGAGCATCCCTGGTCCTGTACAAGTGTTCGGAGAAATTTTAGACCAAGTTTGAGATCGGTTGATGCGCCTCTTCACTGTTTTGACGTTTCATACTTGGGCATCCCAAACTGTCCTGAGGACTTTTAAAGTGCATTTTCTGAGCCTAATTTGGCTGGAAACGAACGTGGAGCATCCCTAGTCCTATATAGGTGTCCCTGTGAATTTTCGGACTCCTAAATTAGATGACGTGCATTTTCGCTGTTTTAGCCTTTCATACTCAAGCGTCCCAAAGTATCCTTAGGACTTCTTAAGTGAATTTTTCTCAGTCTGATTCTACTAGAAATGGACACGGAGCATCCCTAGTCCTATACAAGCGTCCTGATGAAATTTTAGACTCCTTTGGGACCAGTTGACGTACTTGTTAATGTCAGATTTTCTAATAGGATCCTCCGAATGTTCACCTTCTCTCCAAGTGATTTCTTCCGTGGACCTGAAAGGAGACAGAGAGCAACTAAGGGTGGCCGGCGTCCAGCCGTAAGCCCTCCGATGCTTAAGTCAGATAAGGCAAGAAGGAGAATAGCCAAGCAAAACGAGGTTAGAGATTGAATAATGTGTACCTGTATCTTAATGGAGTCTTCTCCTTATATAGATCAGAAATGATCCAATCTGTTACGTAAAATATCGAGATCCCTAATTTCGTGGGATAAGAATCTTATCCTCATATAGAAGGGAAATCTAATCCAATGACTCGTCCGATAGCTTCGTTCCTTGATAGCGATCCCTTGAGACTCGGAACCACTGAAGAAGATAAGCCCCAATCTCGGCCTATGCGGGCTACTGGTACTGAGGGCTAAGAGATGTCACCACAGAACAAACTGTTCGCGTGTTGGAAGATGGTCGCGAGTCCAAGTGCCCGCTCATTTAGATACGATACCTTTCAACGACTTGTGAGAAGGTATGCTCGCAGGGAAAATACAACATCTCGAAGCTTTGGTAATCGAGCATCGTTTTTCCTAATATGCGAGTCGCGAACAGACGATCTCGATAGTCGGATAGACGTGCTCGCGGGATCGGCGCATCATCAGAATATACGAGTCGCGAACAAACGTTCTCGATAGTCGGATAGACGTGCTGGCGGGGTCGGCGCATCATCAGAATATACGAGTCGCAAACAGACGTTATCGATAGTCGGATAGACGTGCTCGCCAGTCTATCACCAGCAAATGATCTTCGCTATTTTTTACTATAACAGTACCTTTTGTTGCTCCAGCGTTTCGCACTTGGACATCCCTACATGTTCTTACGTGTCCTGATGACTCTTCAAGTACATTTTTCTAAGTTCGATTTGGCTGGAAAAGGATGTAGAGCATCCTTGATCTTGTACAAGTGTCCTAAAGAAATTTTGAACTGCTTTGGGATCAGCAAACTGCCTTTACGTCGTTCTGGGGTTTCACACTTGGGCATCCCAAAGTATTTTAAGGTCCTTTGAAGTGCGGTTTTTTTAGTTCAATTAAGCCAAAATCGAACGTAGAGCCTCCATGGTCCTAAAAAGGTGTCCCAGTGAAATTTTAGACTCCTTTAGGATCAGTTGATGCTTCATTTCATGATTCTAGCTGTTTGCACTCGGGCGTCCCAAAGTGTCCTGAGGTCTTTTGAAGTGCATTTTTCTAAGTCTGATTCAGCTAAAATTGGACGCAGAGCCTTCCTGGTCCTGGAAAGGCATCCTAGAGAAATTTGAGAACAATTTCAAGATCGGTTGATGCATTTATTTTTGTTCCTGCATTTTGCACTCAGGCATCATGAAATGTCTTAAAGTCTTTTAAAGTGGTTTACTAAGTTCGATTCGGCTCAAAACGGACATGACGCCTGCTTGATTGAGCATTTGTAGGTCAGTGTTTGTTGTGAGGGTGTGGTTGTCAGGATCAGTGACTCAGATTTGGTATTCGAAAGGTCTTGGGCTTAGTGGGTTGACAAGTAGTGAAGTGATATGAAGTGGTCCAAAGACTATTTAATGTCCTTTTTTTACGCTTCGTAGGTCCATGTTTGGTGTGTGGGGGCAGTTGTCGAGCTCAAGCGAGTTGAATCATTGTTTTCACCTAAGACCGCTCGAATGCTAAGTTGCATGAGCCTAACAAACTCTACCACACACCAAACATGGACCTACGAAGAGTCCAAAATGGAGATTGAATTCTCTTCGGACCACTTCGTCTCACTTCACCACTTTTAGGTCAACCAGTCTGAGACCGTTTGAATAACGTATCAGAAGTTGTGTTAGCCCAGCAAACACTCTCACACCCCAAACACAGACCTACTCTGTCCGAAAAAGGAGATTGAATAGTCTTCAGACTACTTCGCATCACTTCACCACTGTTCATCCCAACAAGCCCAAGACCATTCGAATATTGAATCTGAAGTCACGAGAGCTCGAAAATCGTTCCCACACACCAAACATTGACCTTTGAATTCTCAATCAGGCATGCTCCACATTTGTTTCGATATGAATTGATCACAGTAAACCCCACTTCATAATTCTTCAAGACACTTTATAATACTTTCAAGTTTGAAATTTCTCCTAGACATGTATCAAGGGGTACAAAAAATGCTTCATGTCCATTTCGAGTCGAATCAGACTTTGAAAAAAGCACTTCAGAAGTCCTTGGGACACTTTGGGAAACTCAAGTGTGAAATGCTAGATCTACGTAAAGGCACGGGACCCAATCCCGATGGAGTTTGAAATTTCTCTAGGACTCCTTTCAAGGATCAGGGATGCTCCATGTCTTTTTTCAGCCGAATCGTACTTAGAAGAAAGCACTTCAGGAGTACTCAGGACGCTTCGAGATGCCCAAGTGCGACATGTCAAAACCTCAAAAAAGGTGCAGAATATATTTCGATCGAGTTCAAAATTTCTCCAGGGCTCCTATCAAGGACCAAGGATGCTCCATGTCCATTTCTAGCCTAATCGAACTCAAAAGAATGCACTTCGAAGTCATCAAGAAGCTTAGGGATGCTAGAGTGCAAAATGCATGAACCGTGAAAAAGAGTGAGAATTGATTCTAATAGACTCCGAAAAAATTCCAGGACATTTATCAAGGACCAGAGATGCTCCATGTCTGTTTTCAGCCGAATCAAACTCTGATAAAAGCGCTTTAGAGGTCCTCAAGATGCTTTGGGAAACCCGTGTACAAAACACTGGAACCGCATAAAGGCGCGAGACCCTATCCCGACGGAGTCCAAAATTTCTCTGGGACACCTTTCAATGAAAATGGATGCTCCACGTTCGTTTCCACCTGAATCAGACTTAGAAGAACGCACTTCGGAAGTCATCAAGACACTTCGGAATGCCTGAGTACGAAAAGCCTGAAACCACAAAAAAGCGTGGGAATCGATTCTAACGAAGTCCAAAATTTCTCCAAGATGCCTGTTAAGGACCAAAGATGCTCCACATATGTTTCGAGCCAAATTAGACTATGAAAAAAACTCTTCATAAGTCCTTAAGACGCTTGTGAAACCCAAATGTGAAACGCTGAAACCGTGTGTAAAGGTGCGACACCTAGTCCCGATGGAGTCTGAAATTTATTTAGAACGCCTGCCAAGGGCTAGGGATGCTATAAGTTTGTTTCTAGCCAAATCGGACTCAAAAGTAGTCTGAACACTTCTGGACGCCCTAGTACGAAACGCCGAAACCGAGAAAAGGCACGGGAACAAATTTCGTTCGAGTTCAAAAATTTTATGAGATGCCTTTAAAGGACCAGGGATGCTCCATGTCCATTTCCAGCAGAATCGAACTCAAAAGAACGCACATCAGAAGTCATCAAGACGCTTTGGAACGCCCGAGTGTGAAACGCCTGAAGTGTAAAAAGGCACGGATTCTGATTGAGTCTGAAATTTCTCCGGAATACTTGTCAATGACCAAAGATGCTCCACGTCCATTTTAAGCCGAATTAGGGTAAGAAAAAAAATGCTTCAGAAGTCCTCAGGAAGCTTTGCCACGCATGAGTGTGAAACATCGAAACCATGTAAAGGCACAAGACCCTAACTAGGGAGTCCAAAATTTCTCAGGGACGCCTGTCAAGGAGTAGGGATGCTCCACATTAGTTTCAAGCCAAATCGAACTTTGAAAAAATCACTTCAAAAGTACTCAAGACACTTCGGGACACCTAAGTGTGAAACATCGAAAATGCGAAAAGGCATGACAACCAATCCCGAAGTAGTTGGAAATTTCTTTGGGATGCCTATACAAGACTAGAGGGAGGATCCATGTTTGTTCCGAGGTGAATCGTTCTTACAAAAACGCACTTAATTAAGAAGTCCTTAGGACACATGAGTGCGAAATATCAGAACCATGAAAAGGTGTGCCAACTGATCTCGACGGGGTCTGAAATTTCTCTGGCACCCCTATACAAGACCAAGGAGGCTCCACGTGTGTTTCGAGCCAGATCATACTCAGAAGAACGCACTTCAGCAGTAGTTGCTCAATCACCACTGTTTTCTCTCTTACACCTACTTGAGTCTTCGATCTGGCTCATTTTTCTATCAAATGTCCTATGAGGATCCAAAAACGGGTGAACATGATGGATTTACAACAAGCATCTAGGTGGGGCCCACCTACGATCATAGTGCATGGGAATACGTAATTAACAAGAAATCCACACTTAATTTTAGACGGTAGCTAGGTGGATCTGCGGTACACTTGAGTGTTTATTTCTAATCCAAACTGTTGTCCGGCCCCTTGCATTCAACATGCTCGTAATGTCCCAAAGACCTTGATAAAGAGACCACAGAAGTATCAGCTTAGTCCAAAACTTTTGTGGCCCGCGGCAAGCTTAAAATGGTGACCAACCACTGTTTCCAATGGTGTGCTTTACCTGAGGGATTATGTCCTTCGATATTCCTTCAAAATGGAATGGCGGCATCAATTTACAAAACATTTCGATGGTGGGCCCACACTGTAACAGTCACACCGAGTGGTGTGTTATTCGGATAACACCAAATCCTAGTCCGTCAGCCACCTTTCATGACTTGTCAGGATGCGGATTACCTATGACAACGTGAGTAGCTGCTACTGAAGTGATGTTACCAAGTTGTGTGGTCCACCTTGATATATGTGTTCTATCCACACCAATCATCCATTTGGAGAGATCGTTTTAGGCATGAGCCAAAGAATGAGACAGATCCAAAGCTCAAATGGACCCACTATAGAAAATAGCCTCATTTGTTTTAATGGTCCACAAAATATCAACTGTTTAGACTCTTAGGGCCAAACTACATCTTAGATCAACCTCATTTTTTTATACCATGACCAAAAAGGAGATTACCAAACCAATGGACGGTGTAAATTACGGAAACATTACGGTGGGCCTTAGGAAGTTTTTAATGATTAGGCTTTCATAACCACTATTTCATGTAGTATGGCCCACCTGAGATTTGGATCTTGTTCGTTTTTGGGTTCATGCCCTAAAATGATATGGAAAAACAGATGGACGGCATGGATATAGAATAAATACATAAGGGGGGGTTACATCCCCACTCCCCAGAAATAAGCGAGTCCGAACCCAAATTGCACCAACGGATGCATGCCTAAACATAAGGTAGATAAACGTGATCGATGGGTCCAACTTCCTTTCCCTTCAAAGCAACAGTTCAGAACATGTTGGTGAATGTATTCCCTTTCTTCCCTCTGAAAGCAACAAAGGAGATAAGATTAATACTCCGGAGAATTCTATGGTTCATACTCACGCACTTATAACTTGTATACGTGGCATACACAAACGCCAATTAAACCGTTCAAGTAGCAGGCCCAACGTTGCATGTATCACAAAGAGAGAAATACTCTGACTTGAAGTCTTACCCAGTCGATTAGCGGGCATCAAATACACGTAGAGAATTATTAAACGGTCTGAGCTCAGTGAACAATTGTCCATTAATCAAAGTTTGTGACCGTTAGATCAATCTGTTTCAAGGATTTTTGATATATCAAAAGTGCGTACCATAACTTGGACGGTTTAATTTGAGTTAAATGTATGCCAGAGGTGTAGAATTTTAGAATGATAGCACGTGGACCATCAAACTCTGCTAAATTATTAAATCTCTCCCAGCCCTACTTTTCTTTCCTTGAGCACATGCACATATTTGTGCCCGTGATCCCTTCCGACTCTCACGTCCCAATCGACCTTCACCCGTACAATCATCAAAGAGGAGAAGTGATCTGGTGTGGGTAAGTGTATGGAAACCTTGCCATGCACCTAGTTTCATTTGGAGTCATTATCATCCGCATCACCTATCCGGACCGTCCATTAAGTTCAGTCTCCTGTTTGTTTACTGTTGTACCAAATTAACATCAATCGGATGATCCAAAATAGTCATGACTGGACTTAAATTTGATGGAGAAATGACCTTCACCAGTACAATCATCAATGAGGAGAAGTGATCTTGCCCATCCATTTTTCACTTACAACTGACGTTAAGATTTGGATTGCCTAATTAATATGATTTTCTCAAGGCAGCTAATGAAGGGTGAAGGGGACCTGAGATGTGTAGGCCAATGAGTCCAAATGCAACTAGATGCATAATAAAGGTTGAAGGTGTTTGCCAACGATGGAGTCGACACATATTAAGTCAAGCATGGATAAATACAAGAGAAATTTTCGACTGTAAACCTCTCTTTTGACCATTATTCCCAGCTAAACCTTCAATAGTTTTTTTTCCAAAAGTAAACTTCACTTGTACGGATGGGACATTTTCAAACCGAAATACCCCTGTTGTTAGGATTTATTCCTTTTAAAAAAAAAAACATATTTTCTCCTCGTTTTTCTCCTCTTCTATATTCAAAACTCATTTTTTTTTCTCTCATATATAGCAAAAAAAGCATCATCTCTTTAGTTTTGAGATCGGTTTTCACTTCAGAGCATTATTTTTCTATTTCTTCAACTCGTGTTTCATCGGAAATGAGGTTGTGGTGTGGACCAGGTAAGAACGAAGAATGTGAATTTTTTTTTTTAACGAATGCATTTTTTTTTTAATAATCAAGTCGGATCTTTGTTTATCGCAATGTGTTTTTGCAATAATCAATCTCGTTAAATTTCAATGGGCATATTGATATTTCAAAGATTTGTGATAGCTGTGCTCTTTGAATTACTATGCTCTTTAAATTTTACATTGTGCTCTTTGAATTTTACAGTGTGCTCGTTGAATTATATCTTTGCTCTTTGAAATTCAACGAGATCGCGGTGAATTTCAATGATATCGCGGTGAATTTCATTGCGATTAGAAATTCAACGAGATCGCTATCAATTTTTGCTTGCTCCTTGGCTACAGTTAATATCCGTAGCCTTTAGTTAAAATTCAATGAGATCACGGTGAAATTCAACGAGATCGCGGTCAAATTCAACGAGATCGCGGTCAATTCTATGGCTACAGTTAATATCCGTAGCCTTTAGTTAAAATTTAACGAGATCTTGTTAAATTCTCACTGTGCTCGTTGAATTTCAACGAGATATCGTTAAATTCTAACTAAAGGCTACGAATTTTAACCGTAGCTAACGAGATCTCTTTCAAAATTCAAAGAGCACAGAGCACAGTGCTAATTCAACGTGATTTCTTTCAAAATTTAAAGAGTATAGTGCCAATTTAACGAGATTTCTTTCAAAATTCAAAGAGCACAATGTCAATTTAATGAGATCTCTTTTAAAATTAAAAAAGGACAACAATATGCCAATTCAAAGACATTTCTTTCAAAATTCAAAGAGCACAGCACCAATTCAACGAGATTTCTTTCAAAATTCAAAGAGTACAATTTCAACAAGTACTCTTTCAAATTCAAAGAATACTCTTTCAAACACATTCTCAAACTTTTCAACATTTTCCTTCGTTGTGACATTTCAACAAACATGTTTATTTAAATTCGAAATACAATGAAAGTTGGTTAAAATTCTCAAACATTGTCCACATACACTTTACAACAAACACGTTGTATACATATTAGACATTCACATTCCAAAAAAACAACATTCATAAAATAAAATAAAAAACATTTAAATCTGTGCTCTTTGAAATTCAACGAGATCGCGTTGAAATTGACCGCGATCGCGGTGAATTTCACCGATCGTGGTGAAATTGACCGCTATCGCGGTGAAAATGACTAATCTCATTGAAATTCACCGGGATCGCGTTGAAATTGAACGCGATCTCCCATTTCAACATTTCAAGTTTACATTGGCATTTCTACAAACAGTTTGTATGCCAAGGTTAACAAACAATCTTAAAACGAAAATCACTCCCAAACATTCAAACGAACCCAACCTAAAATGAAAATCACCCCAAAACATTCTTAAAACATACCTTTCCGTAGCCTCTTCGACGGAGGAGCCATAAGAAAGATATAGATGAAGATGAAGATGAGATCTTCAACGAGAAAATTGTGTCTCGTTGATTTTCAACAAGATCAACTCAACGAAATCAATTCAACGAGATCGCGGTGAAACTCTCAACGAACAGGGGCACTTTGGTCAGAAAAAAATGGAAGTTTACTTTTGGAAAGAAAAGTATTAGAGGTTTAGCTGGGAATATTGGTCAAAATAGACGTTTACAGTCGGAAATTTCTCTAAATACAATTTAAGCGTATACATTTTGTAGAGAATAGAAGATGATCGGTGCTCATTCTTCTCTCGAATGGATCACCCTAAGGTTTCTACTTTGTGAGGCTTCCTAGCCTACTATCATGTATTTGTAAACTTTGAAGTTCTTACACGAAACTTTCTTTGTCATAAAGGCATATCTTTAAGATGGTTCTTGTAAGCCATTCAAATTACAAGAACACTCACAATAGTTTTTTTTTTTTGGTCAGTCATGCAACCCACCCACCCAGCCACTCGCGCAACACACCCACCCAGTCAGTCATACAATGCACCCGCTGGTACTATCAGCAGCGTGGATTTTCACCACTAATGGGTTTTGAACCCAAGATCCCTTGTTGAAACTCCGACAGAACCTACCAACGAGGCAAGGACCCAAACCCCACCCACAATAGGTTGCCTCATTGAATAAGAACTTGGTCAAACTTGTCCAAATTTAAATGTTTCACCTATACACCACATGAATGTATGTGATAACCCTATCTCATGCTATTATATACATATCCTTCTATATATCGCCTTAAGGCCCATTGTCACAGGCCCATCATATCTTATGACTAAGATTGATTATCTAAAAAGAAATCTCAATGATTTATTTTACAAAACAATGTATATCATGGTAATCTCAAAACTAATTATTCGATCAAAAAAATTTGCAAACAAGTTTTGACTAGTAATGTTGATAAATCATTCTTACTTCTAAATTAATAAGGTTAGACTCATAAAGGCTATAGATCTTTTGTCGAGAATCCTAAATCACATGAGAACATATATAATTGATCACCCAACTTACCATGATCCACCTAAAAGGCCCACATATTCTTTTGACTTTATTATCTCGTGATATTTCTGGGACATGCCCTATTTTCATAGTGTCTTGAATGTATAATGGTATGAACGTGCATGAGTGTTGATTATATCATTTTATGAGTGTAACCGCATTACTTCCCTTTCTTGCTGGTTTGGTGTAATTTACCGGGGATCCGGTTAATTTTCTAATGTTCCTATCTTTCTTCTCCTTTGGCATCCTCCGAGTCTCGCGAATGTTGATTGCCTCCTGCCACATAAAATGTCAATAGTTAGTCCTCTTATGATATTAAAATCATGTGCTACTTGTTTGTTTTGTTTCATTCTTTTCATCGTATTGTTTATCACAATTTGGCTTTTGTTTGCATTTGAAAAGTAAAATAATTGCAAAATATTAAGTATAGTATCTCTTCAGAAATTGGCCATTGATCATAGAATTGATGCCTCGTCCCTTGCAATCTACCACACGATAGGCCCCATTAGAGTATACTTCGTCGACAATGCACACGAGATCCCATTTTAGGTCGAATTACTTTTCAGACTCTGTGCCGGCGCTGCACGTTTCATCATTAATACCAGATCGCCCCTTTTGAATGATCTGCCTTGAACTCGTTTATCATATGCGGTCGAAATATGCTTCTGATACATTTCTAGCCTTTGCTAAGCTGCGAGTCTCTTTTCATCTAGATCATCAAGCTTGGCCATCCTGATCTTGGCGTTTTGTTCGGATGTCAGAGAGTGTCAGAGCATGACCCATAGTGATTCAACCTGTATTTCCATCGGGACTACCGCCTCCGTACCGTATACCAATGAGTAAGGCGTTACTTTAGTGGTAGTGCAATATGAAGTCCGATATGCCCATAATGCTTTGGGCAGACACTTGTCCCAATCTCTCTTATTTTCTGCTATCGTTTTCTTCAAAATTTTCATAATAGTCTTGTTTAAGGCTTTAGCCAGTCCATTTGCAGGGGGATAGTAAGGCGTTGAATAGTAGTGCTTAATCTTGAATTCCATGCACAACTTGTCGATGGTGGTGTTCTTGAACGATGTTCTATTATCGGTGGTGATCTTCTCAAGAATGCCATGTCGGTATAATATAGTGTGATGGATGAAACCTTCGACATGTTTGACCTTCACATTCCTAAGTGACACTACTTTGGCCCATTTGGAAAAGTAATCTGTTGCGGCCAGGATGTACTGATACCCTTAGGATGAGGGTGGGCTGATCGGTTCGATCACGTCCATGTCTGAGGCTGCGAAAGGCCAAGATATCACTGATTGGTGCAACTCTTCCAGTGGCGAGTGTATGATATCTGTGTGAATCTGACACTGATGGCATTTCTTGACATATTCTATTGCATCTTTTGTCATCGTGGGCCAATAATATCCCATGTGTCGAACACGGTGATGTAAGTTCTTGCCTCCTTGGTGAGCATCACGCTCTCCCCCGTGAGCTTCTTTCAATGTGACATATGCCTCATCTTAGTCCAAGCAACGTAGCAACACTCCCTCATATGAGCGTTTGTAAAGAACATCGCTCTACACTATAAATGAGCCAGCATGTCTTCTAACTTACGTGCGCATCTTGGGGTTTTCTGGTAAAAATCCTTATTTCAAATAGTCGACAAATGGCCTTTTTCAGTCACTCTCCTCTGTAATCTCAAAGCAGCAGATAGGGTTTGCGCTTGACTCGCCACCACTCAATTTAGTTGTTGGTAGAATTCTTGTTTTCTTCAATTGTTACTTGGAGTGGGCTGCCTCCGGGATTAGCCAGAGCAGTGGCCAGACTAGCAAGCGTGTCGGCTTGTACGTTCTCCTGCCTCGGTATGTGTGAAATGTTGCTATCCCGAAATTGATTGAATAATGATTGCGCTTGATGGCAGAAAGGTGATAATTCAAGTTTGCGAACCTCATATTCTATCGTCAGCTGCCCGATGACCAGCCTAGAATCATCGTAGATTTGTATAGCTTTGATTCGCATTTCGAGGGCCAACTGTAGTCCAATGATGAGGGCTTGATATTCTACTTCATTGTTGGTGCAAGCCAACACGATTGTAAATGAGTAAGGTAGCAAATCTCCTTGCGGACTGATGAATATAACTCCTACCCTTGCCCCTATTGACCTGGAGGCTCCTTCGAAGTACATTTTTCAGAGCCGCGGTTCTCCAACCATCATTACAAAGTCATCAGAAAGATTGCATTCCATTTCTTCACTACTCAGGATTGGGTGAGCAGCGAGAAAATCTGTGATTGCCTGTCCTTTGATAGCTCGGGCTGGGATATACATGATGTCGAATTCTGAGAGAAGAAGGGCCCACTTAGCTAATCGCCTAGACATTATAGGCCGGTTTATAAGAAACTTGATTGGATCCGCCTTGGATATCAACATTATTTGGTGCGAGAGGTAGTAGTGCCTAAGTTTCTTCACAGCGAAAATGAGGGCAAGACATATCTTCTCAATTACTGAGTAGTTGAATTCGGCCCCTACCAGCGTAAGGCTCAAGTAATATAATGTGTTCTCATTCTCTTCTTCATTCTTTTGTGCTAGGAGTGCCCCTAGTGAATTATCGCCCATTGCTATATATAGAATTAATGCTTTCCCTTTGATCGGAGCTACGAGGACCGGGGACCTTCCGAGCATTGCTTTCAACGAATCGAAAGCCTTTTGACAGGCGTCGTCCCATTCGAACGTGACGTCCTTCTTATTTAGATGAGAAAATGGCTGACAACGACCGGCCAGGTTTGAAATGAACCTTCTTAGGTATGCTACACGGCCTTGAAAACTCTTCAACTACTTTAAATTCTTCGGTGGTGGCATTTCTCTTATGGCTTTGATCTTTGCAGGGTCGATCTCTATTCCCCTATGTCTGACAATAAAACCCAAGAATTTGCCAAATGCAAACCCGAATGTGGGTTTCAATGGATTCATACGGAGACTCTTCTTGCGCAATCGCTGGAATACTTGTCTTAGATGTTCCCTGTGCTATTCATGATCGACCGATCTCACAACCAAATCGTCCACATAACATTTAACATGTTTGTGCATCATATCCTGGAATATAACGTGCATCGCGCGCTGATACGTTGCCCTTGTGTTCTTTAGCCCAAAGGACATTATGTGATAACAATAGATGCCGAGAGTCGTGCGGAAGGCTGTAGCTTCTTCATCTTCTGGAACCATGCGAATTTGATTGTATCCCGAATACTCGTCCATGAAGGACATCACTGCATATCCTGTCATGCTATCGATCAGCATTTTTGGAATGGGGAGAGGGAAGTCATATTTAGGGCAGGCTTCGTTGAGATTTCGGAAGTCGACACAAACTCAGATTTGTCCACTCTTTTTCTTGACTAGCACGATGTTCGAGATCCACCGGGGATACTTCACTTCTCGGATAAACCCAGCCTGGATCAGCTTCTTAATTCCTTCTTCGATCTTTGGCACGATGTCAAGGTGAAACCTTCGTTGAGGTTGCTTCACTAGCTTCTTTTCCTTCATGATGCTCAACTTATGCATGGCAATTGGTGAACTGAGCCCTGGCATTTCTAAGTAAGTCCAGGCAAAAAATATCTTTACTCTCGCTCAATAGCTGTATGTATTTTTCTCTTTCATCTTCTAGAAGTTTTCTGCTCAGGTATGTGTTCCTAGGTTCTTCGAGAGCGCCTAAATTCACTTCTTTAAGCTCATCAATGGTCGGTTGTCCCTCATCTTCCAGTTGTACAGGTGCGACGCTTGGCTGAATGATATAGGTAGGGTCTTGCAGCTGCATTTCCTCTACCGGACTGATAGATACCATATTCGCACTTGCCTTGGCTCCTAGACCCTCTCCTCTTCTGTACACTTGCTTGTATTCTTCGAATGGAGCTAGCAACCTTTTCTTTGTGCTTGAATCTTGACCTGGAGAATCCCATGTTTCTCATAATCTTCCGGCTGACTCTGTTGTATCTCTTCTCCTCTATCAGCCGAGGTCGAGCAGATTCTGTTCCCTCTTCTTCTTCTTCTTCTTCTGATGATGATACTGGCTAAATTGGCCATGAGTGGAATTTGATATCTTTCTGAGTGATATCTCTCGATGGCACGATGAACTGGCTGTGAGCTCTCGAGAACGGCTTGATTCTTCCTATCTTGGGTAACGACATGTTGAAACTAGATTTGAGCACACTCATGTGTTGATTTGAGATCAGTTTTAGTACAAACTACCCTAATTGACGTAAATGTTGTGGTACCACATAAAAAATTTTCGTGATCAACTGAGGTTGGTTTTCCAGATGATATTGGGATCTTCCTTGAGTGATAGGCTGAGGTTTACTTTTCTGCTCAAACTTTTCAACTCGAGGTTTTGCCCCTTGCCCTTTCTTCATTACATCGGGCTTTCTGCCATTTTTTCTGTTGTCGGTTAGGTTATAATATTTTGCATCGGCCAAAAATGAATCAGTTATTGTGTACGGCTTCAGATCTGCTACTATCTGGTATTGGATCCCGTTCCTGTTGTATTTGAAGCATTAATGATACGTCGAAGGGATTACGTGATTCTGATGGAGCCAGGGCCTCCCTAAGAGGAGATTGTATGTTGTCATTGCATCAATCACCTGACATGTTACCTTCGTTGTTAGTTCTTCAATTTCTAACATCACCATGATTGACCCGAGTGTATGCTAATTGTCTTGATTGAATCCTTAAATCATCATGAGGCTCGGATGTAACGCCGATTGTTTGTAACCCAACTTCTGTAATATTTTCAACGGCATGATGTTTACGGCAGACCCATCATCCAACATAAACCTTTTGACTTCCGTGTCTCTGACTGTTCCTGTAACCATCAAAGGACAGTTGTGATCTATTAGCTCAATCGTACGATCTTCGTATAAGAAGGTGATCGTTAAGGAGTGATCGACTTTCATAGCCTGCGATATCGATGCATATCATTCACAAAACTTATCTGCGTTATTCATTTTCGCTTCTATTTCTGTCATCATGACCTCTCTGACCTCACTATCCAGTAAAGCGTTGATCAGCATTTCCCGATATGTCTTGGAGAGACACAAGGCGTCGTATATACTCAGGCGGGTAGGGACTTTCCGCAAATGCGATACAATGTCATATGCTACTGGCACCGCTATTGGTTGACTATTCGTGGCTTCGACAACTTTTCCTTTTTGTTTCTGCATGTGGGATATCTCTTGCGGCTTATCAGGGATAACATCTTCTTGCATCGGGTCGTCTGATCTAGGGGGGTACAGTCAGGCATTTACCTACCTGATCGTAATATGATTGTATCAACTTCTCCCTCAATTGCTTACGAGGTTCCTTTAGATATGTTTGTTCGATGAATGACACCATCGTACAATGTGCCATATTTATCATGGGTCGTCTCTACCCCTGTACTGTTTCTTTTCTTCCTCTTCCTCTGTTCTTCCTTTGGTTAACGAGCCTCCGTCTGTTCTTGAGTCTTTTCTTGTTATTGACTAAAGTCCATGGTTCCTACGGTTCGGGGAATGGATTGGTTGATTAGTATCATTTCCTATTGGGACTGCTAAAATTGCCCCAGCTGTTTCTTTCATCATCTCGAGTGCCTTCATATTAATGATCTCTTGATTAATCAACCCTTGTATCCTTCCCTTCAAGAAGAAGCAATCTTCTGTCTTATAGCTAACGCACTTATGGTATTTGCAATATTTGGGGTCGTGCAATCGTCCAACCTCATGGGGACGCACTGGCTCAGGCAGCCGCATTAAGCCTTCTTCGATCAGTTGTTTCATAATAGGAACTAGATCGGCCATATCAAACGTGTACAGGCTATTGGCTCTTTCTCTTTCGACTATTGACATGCGTCGAGGTACATAGGGCATCTTACCCTTATCATGTATCGTTGTCTTTGTCTCTGGCTTATAGTTAGTAGTGGGGCATTTTTTGTCTTTCTAGTCTTTGCCCTTATTGACTTGATGAGTTTCCATTATTCTTTCCATCTCTCTCTTCTGTCTTTCGGGTCTGAAATTTACTCGAGAGGCTGCTTCCTCGACCAGATGTGCCTTCATCGCTAGTTCACGAAAAGAATTGAAAGTATTGCTCGACAATCCATACAAGATCATCGGGTCTAAAGCCCTTAGGCACATCTTCATCTGTTCTCCTTCACTTGGCAATTCCCGACATTGGGCCGCCATAGTTCCCCATCGACCAATGAATTTCTCGACCGACTCCCCTTGTCTTTGTCTGACTATTGCTAGATCTGTCAGCGAAATCTCTCTTTCGGTTGCGAAGAACTTCGAAATGAAGCCATCTTAAATCTGATCTCATGTTCTCATAGAACCAGCTGGTAATGACATGTACCATTAGAAAGCTTTCCCTATTAGGGTTGATTCAAATAGTCGCATGCAATATTGCGGGACAGCAGACCAGTTGCCCAGTGTAGTTAAGAAATGGGTGATGTTGAATTTTTCAAAATCTGGACACCTGAAGTTAGCCGGGAATGGCACTTCCTCTACTTCTAGTGGGTATGGGACCTGGTACTTATAGCTACCTCTCTTCTCTTTCTCTTTTTCTTGTTGCATCATGTGGGCTATCGTCTTAGATAACTCTTCCCGTGACAAGTGCGATGTGGATAGCGGCGCACGCTCTATTGACGTTATCCTGAGTTGGACGGGTGGTTCAAGTTCAGCTGGACCTTTTGCTACTCCTTAGGATTCCTCCGCTGACTGGCGAGTGGGCAGCGCAATAATTCTGGTGGCGTTCTGGGCTATCAAAGTAGTCAGGGCTTCCTGCATATCCCTCATTTGATCATTTGTTTCGTGATTAGCTTCGATTAATCTGTCAATTTGATCTTGGACTGGAGGTACTTCTTCTGCTTCATACGATCCTTCTTCTTCTTCGACCACTTGGACCATCACCACTTGCACCGACGGGATCATCTAAACCGGCCTCTGTCTCGGTTCGAAGATTGTCGTGGGCTTGGATTTCTTTACATGCACGGGTTTGGTAGGTTTCTGCAAGGTGTGAGTGGTCTGGGACAACGGCGAAAACTGCTCGGCTGTCATCGCAAGCATTGAGGACTTAACCGATATGATCTGATTACTGATAGGGGTCTTCTGCTCGTGTTTTGGCCGCCATTGTTTCCTAACTATCGGGAGAGATCTCGCAACATTCAATCTCTTATATGCGGCTATGATAACTGCTTTCTTCTGTTCTTTCTTCTGCCGTCGGGTTTCCACTAACTGTCATTCTGAGTTGGAGCTGGCTGTTGTGGTCGTGGTGAAACGGGGAAAGCTGAAACCTCCATTGGCAAGGAAGATGCATGAGCTTATCATTGAGTATACCATCTCTTCTGTTTGCGTTAGTATCTTGCTAATTCTGTGGTGTCATAAAAATCATTAGAACAGTTCATAAATGTGGTCGGGAACATGAACCCATTCATCGCAATGCATAAACTAATGGAAATAAGCAAGAGGGAGACAAATACGTGTGGTTGTGGAAGTTTATAGGTTCGAAAAAATCTTTGATTTATGTCTATTGCCCTAAAGATGAAAGGAAGAACGTTCCCGTTAAGAGTCGCCAGTTTGGCGCCTGAGGACTCCGAAATATTATGCCTCGCGATAGATTTCTTATGTACACATTCATGTTTGCAAATGATTAATCTTAGAGTTTTTCGACATTTAGAGCAAACCAGAGATTCTGGGTTCAATCCCCAGCAGAGTCGGCAGTTTGTTAGAACTGGAAATGCTACGATTACATTTTCTGGGTATTGTTGCTTTGGGGATCCGAGTAATAGAAACATTCATAAATAATCACAAGCATTCACAAAAAAGGTACACAAGAAGAGATATCGCAGGGAGAATTTTATTCCAGAGATTTTGAGATCTTGTACATTCCATGCCATGGTCTGGCATGAGCCCTTAATTACATCGAACGATCAATGACCCTTGATTAAAAGGCAGAAGACTAGTCAATAAGGACTATGGTCTTAGAGTTTGTGGATGTAGAAACCTGTATTTATTTCGTTATGGACTGAGTCATCTTTGTATTAGTCACATGTCTATGTCCCATGTTTTGACTGGAGATGTCATGCCCCGAAATCTGCAGACTCGAGTACAACAACTCAAAGCCCGAGTTCCAGGGTGTGAATTTAAAATTCGAGTATAGATTCCTTGAGATTTCATCCCACACATTATATATCTAAAATAAATCTCCAAATAAAAAATCTCTTTTTCATTAATGCCTTGTTACATTGAATTTTACAAATAAATCGACTACGGTTGGCGCTTGAGTAACACGTGACCATCTAAATATTCTGCTCCATCTATGTCTTTTTCTTCCTGAAGACCTGCAAGAACTGTGGTGATTTTGGTGAGCTAAAGCCCAGTGAGGTCATTTCCATCACAGGTAATATTCCAATTAATAAGAGATAAAATGCAAATCATCAACGGATAGAATTGTATGAAATATACGAGGATGAGGTCATGATTGATACACTTTATGATTTATTATAAATGGAACATGACTATCATGATGTCATGTATGTTATGATACGTGTGAGAGCAATAAACGTCTAGGAACTCGCTGCCACTGAACATTAGGAACCTGTCACAAATCAACAATGCTCACCTAACCGGTACAGCGAGGCGGTAAATCAACCAGGCACGCCAGGAGTCAAATTAACCATGCTCCTGTTCTGTCGTAGTGTATAATGAATGCGTATGTCATGAGTTATGGAAGCACTCTTCAAGCATACAATACATATCATAATTCAATCAATTCACACTATGCACATATTAACTTCATTTGGAAATTCTTTATTTTGATTTAATTATTGTCAATCGAGGAATTTGAGAAGGTCATCGTGTAAGGTTTAGTGTGTTGACGAGCTAAGATTGTTCTAAGACTTATGTATTGTATATTATCTAATCCTAAGTTGTTGTTTATCAGGAAGTGTAAGAATAATGTCACATGGAATTTTGGGGATACTACATGTATCTAGGGTTGCATGTTGGCGACATCACATATAAGAAATCCTAAATCGAATTATTGTAGAATTCTGACATGTGCATTAAAAAGAGAACTTGAGAAAACTAATTGAAAAGGATAATTGGCAAGAGAACTTTAAGAACATAGATAAATGGATGAATCCCTTACCTAGGATCCCATAATAAGGAAGAAAACATTAGCGCATGCCTAAAACCTAGTTAGGGAAGGATAATTTAGAATTTGGACGTAAGCAACACTAAAGAAAATCAACGCAGAAAGTTACGTGAGATGAATCACTCACACGTTTGATGATTCCTCAGCGAGTCGACCCGGTTAGAGAGAAAATTTCTTCTTCTTTCTTCCTTTCTTCTTTCTCTCTTTCCTTCTTTCTTTTTCTTCCTTCTTCTCCTCTTTCTTCTTTCCTCTTCTTTTTCTTCTTTCTTCCCTTCTTCTTTCTGTCTCTTTCTTTCTTTATTTCTCCTTCCTTCTTCTTCTCTTTTTTTTTTCTTTCTTTCTCTTCTTCTTCTTCTTCTTCTTCTTCTTCTTCTTCTTTTTCTTCTTCTCTTATCTGGCCTGGGTGTCCCAGCAGATGTAGCCACAACAGAATAGGAGCTCGCTCCCTCTCTCAAACGTCTCTCTCTCTCTCTCTCTCTCTCTCTCTCTCTCAAGCGTCTCTCTCTCCACTCAACCTCTCTCTCTCTCTCTCTCTCTCTCTCTCTCTCTCTCAAGCGGCTCTCCTCTCCACTCACCTCTCTCCTCCTCTACCTCTCTACCTCTCTCTCTCTCTCCTCTCTCTCTCTCTCGTCTCATCTCTATCTCTCTCTCTCTCTCTCTGATTAATCTATGAAGGAGGGGAGGGAAGCGGATGGACGGTTTTATAAACCACCTCAGTTGGTCGAAAGACGTGGTGCGGACGAAATTTAGTTTCCCAGTTCGAGTGGGAGTTATAAAAGAATAGTGACTCGGCATTATTATGCAAAATAAACTGTTGAGAAGCTAGGTGGGGTCCACATGGTGTTTTGGGAGAGGTTTGGACCATTCATGCAAAGCGCAGGTCTGGATCTTAACATTCTTGGTTTTGGACGGTGATTTGGAGCAGGACATCGGATCAAATTGTGGTGGAAATACTTAAAAGGATGATAAATATTAGAAGGGGGACAGGAATAGACGGATTGGATTGATGGAATGGGACCCACTTGGAGGACGACGAGGATCGACCGGGTCGGCAGCGCACTCCGCTATTACAACGTGTTTGGAGAAGAAGAAATCGAATGAAGTTTATTTTTTTTGTTTTTTTTAACTTGTGTCGCACGTAATATAGATTTTATGCTCCTCTTTGCACGTGGGGTCTACTTGAGGTTGATCTAGACCGTTTGTTTCGTCTAATATGTGGAAAATGTAAAATAAATCGCTGACAAGAAAAATGAGGCAGATCCGAGTGACGGCGACCCACTTATGGCTCGATTTCTGATTAGGGCATTTGTAGGATGATCGGAGGGTTGAAATTCTACGTGTACGGTTAAATTATGTCCAAAAACTTGTATATGGAGTTTTTCATAAAAATAATGATCAGAAACTACAATACTTAAAAATGGTGGTGTAACTTAAGTTTGACTGATGGCATTTTCGTAATTATTGTAAATTTGCGAGTTTTGTGAAATCTAACACTTCTACACTATTCTAGGGTTTATTCTGAAACTTGAATAAAGGGACCCTACCCTAATTCCATACGGATGATTTATTATTAATTTATCAATATTAATAGTCGTTTAATTTATTAAATAATTAACTAAATTATACTTTAAATGATTCTAAAATCCTAAAGCATTATAAACACGCCTGAGGAGGTTCATAGGGTTGGAAAATAAATGATTTAAGCAAAGTCTAGGTGACGGACAAGATGTATGGATCAGATTTATGGATAAACATGTGTACAGGACGGTGTGAAGATCTTACAACGTGTTTACGTTGATTGTGTAGTTCGAAATCGAAGTGGCCGATTAAATATTCCAATCTAGCAATGACAGATCATTCTAACGGTCAGTTTATTAACTTAACTAAATATACTAAGTTTTCAGAGGTCTTAAAAGTTGTCAGAATACATACAAGAGTGTACATGTGTGTGTATGCATGTGAACAACACAGTTGTAGACACCCCACCTTCGGCTACAATGTTGGTAGAGATAGCTGAATGAATGGAGGACCATACCCCTAAATCCCATGTTGAAACCCAACCAAACTCACCCTTGTAAGGCCCAATCCATAGCCCAGCTCAAGCTTAAACCTAGTCGACTCACCCCTAAACATCAGCCCGAAAACCCTCCATAAGAAAAACCAGTCAAAAAATCCTTAAAAAGTCAAAATGGGTGAGTCAATCCGCTGAGTCAAATCACCGAGTCAACCTGCTGAGTCAAATCACCGAGTTAACTCACCGTGTCAACCCATCTTTCAAACCCAGTCAACTCACCTGGTTCCGAGCCATAACTTCGGAGCAGGTCTGGACTCCAAACCTTGGACTTTTCTGCATCAGGTTCGGAGGCCGTACGCTTTGAAGCCGGAGCAGCGTGGCCGTACGGGCGGCCCCCAGGGTGCCGCTTAAAAAAAATTACAAGAGTTGCCACTCTCCACTGCTATAAATACCCCCGCCCCCTCTCATTCACAGCATCCACTTCCCATCTATCCAGCCCGAGAGCTCCGAGTCCATCTCCACTCCCTTTAGCCCATTCCTCCACCAAGGAGAGCCCGAGCGAGAAGAGCCTAGCCCTGGTCCAGCCTAGCCTGACCCTGGTTTAAGTCTCCCAAGCCACCCAGGTCTTGATCTAGCCACTCGAAGCAAACCCTTGCGACACCTCCGTCCATCCAACTACTCTTTTACCAGCACCATCTCATTCGCATCTAGCATAAGTGCAACATTTACTTTTCTTCCAACCCCCCTGCTTATCATATCACTGCCAACATTTTGATTATTCAAACACACAGTATGCATCTGGAATAAAGCACCTATCAGTTCAAGTGTATGCTCTGGGCTTGCCTGTTAATGGAAACCTGCCCATCAGAAACTCTTACTGTTCAGACCTGCATTCATACATCATGTCATTCATGAGAATGTACGAGGATTAAATCAGAGTTTCAAGTACTAGTTTGATTCTGTGAAGTAGAGACCGTACTTCGGTACGGGCAGTGTGGGGTGCCTAACATCTTCTCACCCTGTAACCATGATCCCTTACCTTGAATCTCTGGACGCAGATCAAAATGAGTCATTTTAGATGAAGGAATCTTCGCATCCCCTTCTCTAACGTTTCTACGGGGTGTAGCCGACTGTAGATTCAAAGTAATTGGCTAGTGGCGACTCTGGTCTTATACGAACTCATCCAAATACGTCCAACTTAAGATGACAACCGAGAAAAAGCCCTCAAGAACGAGGCCAGTCAATGGCACAAACGGCGATTCACGCGCACGTACCCCTCTTTTCCGAAAGGAATGGAGAATACGGGAGCGCGGAGAGGCGAGCGTCCACAGAATGGCGACTCCACTGGGGATATACTAGTCCCACTAGTCGTGATCCAACTTGAAAAAAAATGGAATCCCTCCTGTAGTTGAAAGTCATTAGTCCTCATACAATCTCATCTGCATAGCATTCTACCCAAAAACAAAAAAAATAGAAAATCCCAAAACCCCCCCAAAAAAAAGAGAGTAGAGTATATTCCTCACCATTGCGCCTCCTCGGGCTCAACGTCTTTGGAAACAACTTCCCTTCTGCAGCATAATCCGCACTTGGGCTCAGCAAGCCATGTCCGACCACGAAGAGGAAGCTCACCTCTTCCCTACCCTCGAGATGGCCGAAGCGCAACCTCTAGCGCAACAACCAATTGAGAATACGCCAATCATGCAAGAATTGGCACAAGGAATGAGAGTAATGCAAGAAATGCTCTTGCCATTCATACAAGCACAAGCTACCACAGCAGTCAACAATCTCAGCAGCCATACCGGATCCCTCCGGCCTCCAGTTCAAATCAAGCACAACCATCGGAGTCTGCCTAAGACTACCGACAACAGCCATCTTAGCCCTTTGCTATGAGGCATCCTCCTTAATATCTTCCCGCGACAACAAGGCCGTCTCAGAGCATTCCCGTCGCAGGGACTTCTAGTCAGCTTCTAGTCAATCTTGCAAGCAACAATCTCAGTAGATTCCAGCATGTCCCCGCCGATGGGAACCCTTTCCTTTCTCAGCACATCCTCGCCGATGGGAACCCTTTCCTTTCTCAGCACATCCCCGCCGATGGGATTTCAATTCAATTTCCAACAGCAGGGACAGCACTGGCGAATGCCCACAATGGGGGTCAGTGTCAAGCCAACATCAATCAGCGGACAGTGGCGAATACCCAATAAGTGGGTCACTTCCCAGCATCTCAACCTCCTACAAACAGGAGCACTTTTCAATTCTAGCACATCCCCGCCGATGGGATTCCAGTTAATTTTCAGCAATCTTCAATTCAGCAAACTCCAGTTAATTTCTAGCAATCTTCAATTCAGCAATCTCTAGTTAATTTCCAGCAAGTTCCAGCTCAACCTTCAGTACAGTCTCCAGTTCAATTACAGTCCTTTCAAGCACAAGTTCGCTAGAATCCAGTTCAATCATCGAATCAATTTCAGCAACCTGCGGTTGCCTTTCAACAAGCCCATAGGGTCGAAGACATCGACCACTATGCAGAAGAAGAACGGGCCTTACTTCGAGAGGTACCAGTCGTTCGAACAGATCATGCAGGACTGGACGAGTTGCGGGAGCAGTTCCAGATCTTGCAAAATCAGCTTCAACTACAATAAGGAATCGATCTACCTTTGACCATGTTCAGAGACTTGTGTCCTTTTTCAGATGTTCAGAAACCTCAAAATTATGAGGTACCAAAATTCAAAAGATACGACGGCAGCAGCTGTCCCACAGCACACCTCAAGGCTTTCTGTGGAGAGCTGAGTGCAATCTCAGGAAATGAAGGAGCCCTCATTCTCTTGTTCCAAAAATCTCTAAAGGGCGATGCCCTAGATTGGTACACATCATTAGATTGTCATCGCATCAGGACTTGGGAACAACTTTTCCAGGCTTTCGTCGACAGATTCGCGTACAATCTCAATATAGCACTCAGAAGAGCCTACCTCGCGGATCTCAGGCAAAGGAGTGATGAAACGCTATCAACTTATGTGGTACGTTGGTGAGCTATGGCGGCCAAAATGCGGACACCTATCGACGATGAAGAATAAATCTCCATGATTGTTCATTCAACATATCCTGGCATATCTGGATATCTCATCTCGCATCCATATGCGAATTTCTCACAGTTGATCCGTGCTGGAGAGCAAGTCGAAGCAGGAATCCACGCAGGGATAATCTCCCCATAGCCTCATCAGGCCACTCTAGTTAAACGGAACAAAGTGGAAGGAAGACCTATTGGATACGGGAATGGAATCCGTAGCGGTTCTCCTCCTCACCCGACAAAGGTAAACAACATCATCGCCACTGCTCAGGGCAACCAATATGCTCCCCCACAGGGACGTCAACAGTATCAGCAGAATCAGGTTCAGCATCAATCTCAGAGGTATCAGCCACAACCAAATCCTCAACCACAGCCACAACCACCTCGACAGCAGCAGCAGTTCAGGAAGAATGGCCAATACTCATATCAGAACAGGCAGAATTACAGGGATCTCAGGAAATTCACTCCTCTCACTCAGCCACTTAGTCAAGTCATGGTTATGCTGGTATAGAAGCAGTTATTCACTCTAATGGCACCCAGGCCTCCTCCAAATCCTCTGCCTCCGAATTACCAAGAAAATGAGTATTGTGCCTACCATCAAGGGCGTTGCCACACCACTGATTGATGTATGACTCCGAAGAATTCCATACAAGATCTCATTAACAATCGAAAGATCGTCATCTCGGTCCCCGGAACTCCTTCAGCAGCTTCCACCAACATCCTTCAGAATCCTCTGCCTCAGGATCTGACGGACCCTAATTTGTCTCGTGGCCCTGCCGTTAACAGCATAGAAGAAGGAGAGCTTCTCGATTGCTTCTTCTCCCCTATCAGTCCATTCATGCTTACACTTATGGGCCAACAAGTTCTTCTCCGATCTTGCAAGGGCAAACCCCTTTCATCCTTCAGTCTCCAAGCCGTTAGTACTCTAAGGAGCACCTCCATATGACGCACCAGTTGTTCAAGGACTCGTCCCCCTTCAAGGGGCACCTTACAGCCATTCATGTTAGGAGCCGGTCATCCTGGCAGGAGAACAGTCGTGCATCGAGCCCGTATATAAACCTGTCGTTCTGCAAAGGGCAATTTCAGCTCAGGAACAATCAGATCCACAAGGAAGGGATTATACTCATCAGCAGCAAGAACCCGTTGTCTTGGAAGGGGCTCCTCTAATCAAGCCAGTTATATTGCAAGGGGCAAGTCCCGGAGGCATGTCAATCACACTACGACAGCTGGGACAAACAGAGAAACCCCACATATTAAGAGGACCAGCGTTCATTCCATGGGAACCTCCTGCTCTAAGAACGGTCAAGCCAGGACCGCGACCTTATGTGATCTATGAAGACAAGCCTCGAGATTATCCCTTCAGCACGGGCAACAATGTAGTCCTCAAGGCAAAAGCTCTATATGAGGAAGATCTGGTACCCACACCAGCACGGGCAACAATGTAGTCCTCAAGGCAAAAGCTCTATATGAGGAAGATCTGGTACCCACACCAGCACTGTTACAAAAACCTGTGGTCCTAGAAAGCAAGGGAGAGGAAAATTATAAAGAAGTCCCATGGCACTATCTAGAATGTGCAGAAGTAGGAAACATGAATCCTAATGGGCATTGCATCCGAAGAGATAATCAGAACAGAGGAGATCCCAAAGGCGCTCTCTCGGGCCTCCACAACAAAAACGAAGCTGCATATGATGTGGCAACTCAGCTCAAGTCAATCCCTGCCCAAATCTCGGTATGGGAGCTACTCTGCATGTCGCGCATACACTGAAAAATGTTTGCCAAAACCCTGAGCGATGCTCATGTCTCCTTCGATACAGCACTAGAAATGATAGCATTGATGATCGGACAGCTCCTGGCTCCGCGCGCCATCACCTCCACTGATAATGAGTTGCCACCAGAAGGGTGCGACCATGGGCAATCCCTCAACATAGCCTTACAATATAAAGACATGTGTCTCGCTGGTTCTTATCTATAATGGCTCAAGCTTAAATGTTTGCCCGCTCAAGACTACAGAACGCTTAGGAATCAGTCCCTCTTCATTTCGACCCAGCACCATATACGTCAGAGCATTCGACAACACCCGCCGATCAGTGGAAGGGGAGGTCGACATAAAGGTACAGATAGGTCCGAATATCTCTACCATCACATTTTAAATCCCAGATATATCAGCCTCTTTCAACATGTTGCTCGGACGACCTTGGCTGCATAAGGTTAGAGTTGTGCCATTAACTTTACATCAACGGGTGAAGTACATCTGTGGAAATCAAGTGATCTCTATCCATGCAGAGAAGGAGCTCATTATTCCTTCCAATGCTGCTGCCACTGAACCAGATATTCCTGTCATCGACATCCAACACTCTAAAGAAGACGTCTTGTTCCATAGTTTCGAATTTAAGACTGTGAACGCTATCGCCAATCCAGAACCGATAAGTGTGGATCGTGTCTTTCACCAGCAGTACGTCTGAGCCTCAAGTATCGGATGAAGAATCACTTCAAGTCCAGAAAGATACCGCTGGTATATAATCAACGCAAATGGGGACTTGGGTACAAGTTAATAGTCATGGACAAAAGAAAGAAGAAATTTCGGTGCTCGCCCATTCAATTCATCAGGCCAAGAGAACCTTCCAGAGATCCAAGAAGGAACCAACCGACTGCACTACACAAAGGCCTTCCGATGAGCCTAGCTTGGGCCATGTGGCCCCCCATTCGATGGGATTGGATTCTCGAACCATCTAAGCCTTCGAAAGAAGAAGGAAAGGATGAAGACAAAGAAGAAAGTCAAATACAACAGCTTCAGGACCAAGGTACTCTGATACCTGCTCTCAACCAGGGGCACGATCTGCCCACTTCAATTTCAGTCAACCAAGGGCATGACCTGCCCACTTCAATTCCAGTCGACCAAGGGCACAACTTGCCCATCTCAGCATAAATCAACAAGGGGTGCGACCCTCTCATCTCTGCAGAACCAACATCATCAACCATCAGCCAAGGGCAGAAGCAGCTCATCCATTGGACCAAGATAGGGAAATGGCCAGACCTAGATTGGTCCGATGTCCAGATTCGAACTCGTGTCTGGCGGAGGAACTAGACGAACTGCAATGCGAGGTAAGTGATCCAGGATGGACTGAGTATGACTCAAATCTCGAACCCAACCAACGAGAAATCATGGTCATTGAGCCAGACTATGATTATTCGCCCAAATCATCAACCCCCACTTCTCCAGGGGAAGGAGTGTGGGGTCCTAAATGGTCCATCCATCCCCCTAACTTCTGAATCAGCCAGAGAGTCATCTGAAGGCTTTGGCCTCCAAAAGAAAAAGTCAATTTAAGCAGCGAGCGGAACTTTGGGACAAGCTGGGATCAATCATGGTCTACAATGCCTGCTTGTTCAGGGTCCCGTG
>PVNU02003580.1:0-164989 GCA_003013855.2 Liriodendron chinense | reverse complement strand
TTGGGGGTGTGTTGAGCTCTTCATTGTGCATATTCTAACCCCAATTCATCACTCATTGTGCGAGGTTTGCATGGTTTATAGACAAATCTAATGCATGTTTTGTGATTGCAGGTTTGAGAGTGAACTCCGCCTATTTGATGATGAAAAAAGCTGATTTAGAACCTTGGATGAAGACCCAAGGAGGGCAGAAGGAAGAAGGAAGCAAAGAAAGAAGCAAGGAAAGAAGAAAATAGAAGAAAGAAAGGAAGAAAACAAGAAGAAAAAGAGACCGACCGATCTTGACCGGTCGGCCAAGTAAGCCAGACCGGTCTTGACCGGTTAACTATGTGCACTGGACCCTTGCTGAACAATCCCGACCGGTCTTGACCGGTCGGCCATGCTTGCTGGAGTGCTACTGAAGAGGCCAGACCGGTCGTGACCGGTCGACCATGCATAATTTTGAAAGTTTCTATCTTTGGCGCCGATTTTCTCTGCGCACTGCGTAACTCTTACGCAGATTCTCGATCTTTTTGAAGTTGTGGAGCCTTCCTACTATAAAAGGACACCTAGGGATCATTCCTAGGGTATCTAAGAAGGGTTGAAGCGAGCTTGGAGGCGGTGGAAGTGAATCTCAGAGTTCCACAACTCCCTCTAGTTTGTTTTGCTGTTTTTATGAACTTTTTAGTTGTTTCATGTTTCCTTGGATCATGAGCAGCTAAACCTCTTAGCTAGGGCTAAGAGGTGAAGCTTGTAGTGGATCCAAGATGTTTCAATTCATAACTAGTTGGTTTTAAGTGTGGAATTCATGATTATGAACTATGGTTTGAAGTTTATACAAGTTTTTAAGTAATTTTTCTTAGTCTTATGATGACTCATGGATGTTTGGGAGGATTACTTAATTTCTTAATTGGTTTGTATCAGTCTAGACCTGTATGATCCGAGGAATCGGAGTCCGCTTTAGTACTATGATCTTCATGAAGGGACTTCCTATCAAAGTTCTACTTTTATGATTTTCTGAAATATGTATGGACTGTGCATGTGATTTGAATCAAGTTCAAATCATGATCTAGCCTTGTCTTGTGACAGGACTTGAGGATGGTTATGATGGTGGATAGACCTTTTGGAAAGGGGAATGACCTATGCAATTGAGCATGCTCAGCTCAACCTACATTGAGTGAATATTATGCATAGAACTTACATAGACAGATTGTATGATTTAACACGCTCTATCATCCGACTAGATAGACCTTATGTCGATTCTAGTGATAGAGAATGAAAAACCACAGCGGATTGAAAATCAAGATTGCTAAAGTGGATCCTTGAACCCCTAGTGCCGTTTTATAATTGTCTACATTCAAATTAGTTTAAAATTGCTATTCACATCAATTCTATTCAAAATCTTATTATTAGCTTTCAATAGACACTTTTAGATGTGTTTGTGAAATCCTACATACGTCCCTGTGGATCGACCTCGGTCTTACTGAGATTATTACTACAAATCGCAACCCTAACACTTGGGGAAGCGAACATCCGGTCCCGCTCTCTATATATATATTGGGCCTTTAAGGCCAATGCTACCTGATACGTTTTAGTAACATGCTAGTATGATTAGCTTGATATGTCACACTGATAACATGCTTGTATAATGAATATCATGCTCATTCATATGCCCATACGCATCATTTGTATGCCTGTTATGGATCAGGATTAACCATAGCATATGCTAGTTGGCTTGTTATACTTAGGGGACCCGTGTGAGACAGGGTCGCCCCACATGATTGCGCAGTATGCGTAAGTTTGGTGCATGATTTGGATTGTATGAATCATGCATTTCACATTATGTATGTCACGATCGCTTTCACACCCTAGCAGCATCGGGGTGGTGGCCACCATAGTCACATTATGATTGGCAATATTGGACACCGGAAACTTGTTCTAGTATGTGGGCGCTATGGATGTCCTTGGGTGAAAGTCCCTAAACCCTGTGGTAGCAGTAGGATGCTCCAGCGTCGAGACCGAGTGGATAACATGAGCGCCCGTGTGCCATATATCAGTAGGCCGCGTCTCCCACTGTATTGAGGTCGGTTGGAAAGGGGTGTGACCTTATCTGCCCGGGTGCAGTGGGCTGTAAGCTAGGTCGAGTCTGCCCAGCTCATGGAATGGGTCCGCTATCGGCGAGCCGGGTGGGCATTGGCATACCACTGACGAGGTGGATAGTGAGGTCTTTTCTACTCGCTTGGTTATGCGCGCGATGTGCGACGGCTAGTATTAGAGTATCTAGACCCCGGTGATGTCCCAGATGAGAACTATTTTGATATGTGGATCAGTTGAGGATTGACATGTTTGCATTGCATCTCTAGCATGTAACACTCGGCCATGTAGGCCCTTGCATCGCATAGCCTTGGGATGGCTGATAGCATTCATGAACTTGGTAACTTAGCCCTCTACTACTTTCGCTTACTCTGATATCTGTATACTTGTCATATGCATCACACGCGCACACACGCACTCTACTGAGCTTCGTAGGAAGCTCATGCGCGTTTGTTTACACTGCAGGTACTAGGGCATATCAGCAGCGTTCAGCGCAGTTCATGTACCTGATATTTTGGACTTCTGCTTCATGTTGTATTTTCCTTTCCAGCACTGTACTCAACAAACTCATTAGTGGATATTTGATGATGTTTTATGGTTTTGATTATGCTCCTGTACAAAAAAAAAATTACCCTGAAAATTCTCCTAGTAGGATCCCAGGATCAGAACCTGGCACATGAGAGCTAGGAGCCGAGAATGGGGTACTACGAGGCTGTTGGCACCAAGGTCGGCGATCGGGAATTTAGTGAGCCCGGTCCCCGGGTTTAGGGCGTGACAGAAGTTGGTATCAGAGCACAACTTGGGAATACCTGCGGATGACATCACATATCTACTAATGGCCATAGATTAACTACCCTTAACTGAATGATTGTTGCAAACTTAGGATGATTAGGATCCCGATCTCATGCACTTAGCGACCCACACTAGGATCCTGTTACAACATAGTTATAATAGGATTCCCTATTTTGAGCTTAGAAACTTCTAAATATGATTCCCTAATGTGTGTGCATTCGAGAGTATCAATGCTAAGAGGTACCTGTCCTTTTCTGTAGGATATGGCGCCCAAGAGAGCCACCGGTAGGCCGTCGACCGGTGCGGGTACATCCCAGACCGCCCCAGCCCCAGCTCCAGCTCCAGCTATGACTGCTGGTCAGTTTCAGGAGATGATGCAGGTTATGACCTCCATGGTAGAGCGCCAGGAGAGGAGGTCATCTGACACAGTTGCCCCATCAGAGCAGGATCGTGCTCGTTCCTTGCTGATGGATTTCAAGCTGATGGATCCCCCACAGTTTTTGGACGGGCCAAACCCGGTGGCAGTGGAGAGATGGAAATCGGAGGTAACGAAGATCTTTACCACGATGTGATGCTCGACCGAGGAGCGAGTTCCTCTTGCCGTTTTCCTTCTTCAAGGAGAGGCCGAGCACTGGTGGGCGTCGGTTACCCGAGCCGCCGGGCCTGATTTTTAGTGGACATGGGAGGACTTTGTAGACCGGTTTGACCGGAAGTTCTTCCCTGAGCATGTCCACCAGCATCGTGCTCTAGAGTTCGAGACACTGGTCCAGGGAGATATGTTAGTGTCGCAGTATGAGGCTCGATTCGTTGAGCTATCCAGATTTGCGACGTATCTCATGGATGACGAGGTGCGGAAGGCCCGTCGATTCGAGACCGGACTGCGCCTTGGCCTTCGTGGCCGTATCACGGGACACAAGCTTCCTACGTTCGAGGAGGTGGTAGAGCGGGCCTAGATATATGAGGCAGAGTGGGCCGATGCACAGCGGATCCGTGACCAGAGCGGAGACCGGAAGGGGAAGAGGAAGGCTCCTTCTAACAACTTCCGGCTGCAGCAGACTCGGGCACAACAGAGGCACCCGGTTCGTCCATCTATTCGACCACCAGTAGCACCAGCAGCACCTCCAGCACCATCCCAGAGACAGTTTGCAAGTGTTTGTTACGGATGTGAGGGGACAGGGCATCGTAGGCATGAGTGTCCCCACCCACAGCAGCAGCGACAGCAGCAGCCACAACAGCAGAGGCAGCAGCATAGACCGCAGCAGCAACAGCGGCAACCGCAGAGGGGACAGACACATCCCCAGCAGACTCAGGGCAGGTTCTACGCAGCCCAGCAGGATCCTCAGGCACCTGGAGGAGTCGTTGATGGTACACTCATTGTCTCTGCATGCATAACTCATGTTTTGTTTAATTCTGGTGCATCGCATTCTTTTGTATCCAATGATTTCTGCCGATCAACTGGTTTGCTGTTAGAATCCGTGCATGAGGGTTTGTCAGTGTCGACACCCTTAGGGAAGACCGCAGTATTAAGTTTGATATGTTCGTCTTGTCCCGTCTTGGTAGGAGAGACCTTTTTGCCCACCGATTTGTTTGTTTTACCGATGACCGAGTTTGATGTTATCCTGGGCATGGATTGGTTGGCCGAGTATCACGCTGTATTGGACTGCTTCGCAAGAACAGTCACTTTCCTTATACTCGGCATGCCGCAGTTTCAGTTCGTTGCCGAGCCTAGAGGCGAGCAGTTGTCATCTTTGATGTCGTGTGCCATAGAGGAACCGGTTGCCGTGTGCATCGACCAGCTGCTGGTAGTTTGTGATTTTTCGAATGTGTTTCAGGGGATTCTAGGGTTGCCACCTCATCAACATATCGAGTTTCAGATTGACCTCGTGCCCGGTACTGCGCCTATCTCAAAGGCCCCGTACCGTATGGCACCATTGGAGCTGCGGGAGCTGCGGAAGCAGTTGGACGAGTTGCGTGAACTAGGCTTCATTCGTCCGAGCAGTTCACCGTGGGGAGCGCCGGTACTCTTCGTGAAGAAGAAGGATGGCTCGTTGAGGCTCTGCGTGGATTACCGCGAGCTCAACAAGGTCACGATTAAGAATAAGTACCCGCTTCCGAGGATCGACGATTTATTTGACCAGTTGCGAGAGGCCCAGTTCTTTTCGAAGATTGACCTACGGTCCGGTTATCATCAAGTCCGTGTCCGGGAGGAGGATATCCCGAAGACGGCATTCAAGATGCGTTACGGTCATTTTGAGTTCCAGGTCATGTCTTTTGGACTGACCAATGCGCCCGCTGTGTTCATGCAATTGATGAACGAGGTCTTTCATCCCTACCTTGATCAATTCGTTGTGGTGTTTATCGATGACATTCTGATCTATTCGAGGACTCGGGAGGAGCATGCGTAGCATCTGAAGATCATCTTGCAGACCCTCCGCACACACCAGCTTTATGCGAAGTTGGAGAAGTGTGAGTTTTGGCAGGAGGAGGTGAAGTTCCTCGGTCATGTGGTGACGAGGCAGAGAGTAGCAGTAGATCCGGTGAAGATTGATGCCGTGTGTCAGTGGGGTCAGCCCACGAACGCGTCCGAAATCTGGAGTTTCCTGGGGTTAGCAGGTTATTATCGCCGTTTCATAGAGGGCTTCTCTCGTATTGCAGCCCCGCTGACCAGGTTGACTCGGAAGGGCGCTGAGTTCGTTTGGAGTGATGCCTGTGAGCGAGCATTTGCAGAACTGAAGGACCGTCTTACTTCTACACCAGTCTTCACTCTTCCCTCCGGGAGTGAAGGATTCGTGGTTTTTACAGATGCCTCATGTATTGGCTTAGGTGCTGTCCTGATGCAGCATGGCAGAGTAGTAGCGTATGCGTCTCGCCAGCTCAAGGTCCATGAGCAGAACTACCCCAGGCATGATCTGGAGCTAGTAGCGGTAGTCTTCGCACTGAAGGTGTGGAGGCACTATCTTTATGGGGTTAGGTTCGAGCTCTTTTCTGACCACAAGAGCCTGAAGTACCTCTTCTCGTAGTCCGAGTTGAACATGAGGCAGAGACGTTGGAAGGAGCTCCTGAAGGATTATGATTTTGATCTTCAGTACCACCCTGGTAAGGCCAACGTGGTGGCAGATGCCCTTAGCCGTCAGCCACGAGGCCTGGTGGCGCATATGATGGTCCGGGAATGGAGGATGCTCGAGGAGGTTGCTGAGTATGATTTTGAACTGAGCCTGCAGTCTTCTATCACGCAGTTATCGAGCTTGTCAATTCAACCCTCTCTTGTTTCTAGGGTGATCGAGGCTCAGCAGACAGATCAGACGTTGAAGGATTATTGGGAAAAGGCCGCGTCAGAGGTCAGACTGATTGGTAGATTGGGTCAGATGGTGGACATCATTTCAGGGGTTGGTTGTGTGTTCCAGATATTCCTCAGTTGCGCAGAGATTTTATGGATGAGGCACACCAATCGAGGTTCACGATCCACCCAGGCTCTACCAAGATGTATCGTGATATGAGGAGGCAGTATTTTTGGGCCGGTATGAAGCGTAAGATTGCTAGTTTTGTGGCTAAGTGTGACACTTGCCAGCGTGTCAAGGTCGATCATCGCAAACCTCCAGGTCCCCTGCAGCCGTTGAGTGTCCCGTTGTGGTAATGGGAGCACGTGACCACAGACTTCATTATGGGCTTGCCGAGGACTGATCGCGGTCACGATGCCATCTGGGTTGTCGTTGATCGTTTGACGAAGTCGGCACATTTTCTTGCGATACGTGCGACCTGGCCATTGGACCGACTTACAGAATTGTTTATCGAGGAGATTGTGAGACTGCATGGTGTCCTAGTTTCGATCATTTCTGACCGAGATCCGAGATTTACGTCGTGGTTCTGGAGGAGTTTTTAAAAGGCGATGGGGCCTGCCTTGAAGTTCAGCACCGCATAT
This sequence comes from Liriodendron chinense, assembly GCA_003013855.2. Classification (NCBI taxonomy): domain Eukaryota; kingdom Viridiplantae; phylum Streptophyta; class Magnoliopsida; order Magnoliales; family Magnoliaceae; genus Liriodendron; species Liriodendron chinense. The sequence continues at coordinate 158,208 of PVNU02003580.1, read as the reverse complement.
CATCCTCAGACTGATGGTCAGACCGAGAGGGTCAACCAGATCCTTGAGGACATGGTTCGAGCTTGTGTGTTGGATTTCTCAAGTAGTTGGGATAAACACCTGCGTTTGGCTGAGTTTGCATATAATAACAGCTACCAGGCGACTATCGGTATGGCTCCTTTTGAGGCGTTGTATGGTAAACCTTGTAGGTCTCCTAGTTGTTGGGCCGAGGTTAGAGAGCATCGTCTCCTAGGTCCTGAGCTTGTGCAGAGGACATCAGAGGCTATCGATATCATCAGGCAGAGGATGCGCACAGCTCAGAGTCGACAGAAGAGTTTTGCAGATCGTCGTGTATCTCAGGGTCTCACCCATGAAGGGCGTGGTTCGTTTTGGAGCCAAGGGGAAGCTTGCCCTGAGATTCATTGGACCCTTTGAGATCACTGGGCGCGTTGGCGCCGTGGCCTATCAGCTTGCCTTGCCACTTCAGTTGTCTGTCGTCCACAATGTTTTTCATGTTTCTATGTTGCGGAAGTGTGAGTCAGATGTGGTTCCTGTGATAGATTGGCAGCTGTTGCAGGTTCGTGAGGATGCTTCTTACATTGAGCAGCCGGTTCGTATCCTTGACCGGAAGGAACAGGTCCTCCGGACCAAGGTCATTCCCTTGGTGAAGGTCCAGTGGAGTCATCATAGCGCAGATGAGGCGTCGTGAGAGCGAGAGGCAGAGATTCGCGAGTCTTATCTGTTCGCTCGACTCAAGTGTAAGGCTGCGATGTAGTAATAAAACTCGGTAAGACCGAGGTCGATCCACAGGAAAATAGTAACAGCTCCCAAATCACTCCAGCAACTCAGTTTTATAGAGGAAATTCAGATTCAATTGAATGTTTACTTAAAACAGGAACTTAATGAAAAATCAGAGATATAAAGTACTAAGGCTTTCAAGGATCCACTTGTAGCAATTCCATGTCAATTCAGTCAATCCAAGTAGAGAACACAACTAGAATTGAAGTCCTATCTCTCATTTAGTTGGAAAATAAGGCATTCACACACATTCCATCACATTCAAATTGAACTTCCAAGTTCTAGTTCCATTCAATCAATACAAAACTCAAAACTATAGCCTGCGGAGTAACAGCCATGTCTCTAGACTATGGCCTGCTCAAGGATTGCTATAATCCGAATTTAGATAAACAAACATGATAATCTCAGAGAATTAAAAGTAACTCATGTCCGGAGCACATAAACTCAGATAAAACGTCTCAAACTACCACTTTTTGGAACTAAAGCATGCAAAAATCCAAACTTGAATGTAAATTACTTGAATTAAACTGAAATCAACATGGAATAAGCTACAAGCTTCACCTCTCAGCCTTAGCTGAGAGGTTCTAGCCGAGCATTGTCATGCTATAACTAAAAACTCTGAAATAAAAGCATAAACTAAGAAAAACCCGATTAGGAGAGTTGCAGCCGCTCCACAATCGCTTTCACTCTCCAAACCCACGTCTCTTAGCTTCTCTGATCCCTTAGGGAGAGCCCCTAGGTGTCTTTTTATAGCAAGCAACCTCCCTTGCGTCGGATTCTGCGAAAGACTACGCATTGCGCAGCAATTTTCGGAGTCCTAATATAGAAAGGACTTTCCATACGCAGAGCCGATCGGTCGTGACCGGTCGGACTAGTCTTTCAATCATTCCAGGGGGTGCTACCGACCGGTCAAGACCGGTCGGACAGACCTGTCCACAGTCCAGCGTGCATGCCCGACCGGTCATGACCGGTCGGGCTTTGTTTCCACCTTGTCCAGAGAGCATGGCCGACCGGTCATGACCGGTCGGCCCTTCATCAATATGATCAGCCTTCATGGCCGACCGGTCTTGACCGGTCGGCCTGTCTTCCATTTTATTCTTCTTCTCTTCTTTTTCTCCTTTTTCTTCTTCTCTCTCTTCTCTTTGCTTTCTCCTTTCTTTGGTCTTCTTTCATCTTCATCCAAAAGCTCTAGAAGCGTTCTTTTGGCTTGTAATTGAATGAAGTCCGCTCTCATCCCTATAATCACAAAACATGTGTTAGGTGGGCCTTTAAACCATGAAAATCATGCAAACCTTGTCGTGTAATGGGCAATGTAATGTATAAATTTGAAGTTCAACACACCCCCCAACCAGCTTTTTGCTAGTCCCGAGCAAAACATGCGTAAAACAATTTCAAACCTCTAAACCCAACTCTCTTCCAGAATCCATGTTTCTATCCATTCCAAGATGCAGAAGTATAAAATTTGGAGAAATTAGGTGATAGAAGCTGAACCTTGGACTCTCAAAACATAAGAAGTGTTTACATGAAGTTCCCGCTGACTGATTGATAAATAGAGGAACTTGAACAAATTCAACCTAGTGTGCATAGTGAAAGTTCATCTCATGAGTTCCTGGAATCATCTTCTTCATAGATTAAGTAAACCAAGGATTTTAAGGTGCACAGAGCAACAGCAAGCCTATGACAGGAATTTGCCTTACCGTCCTTCCGACGGCTTTCACACTACGTCCCATTTCCGGCTTTGGTTACGGTTCGACCATCCCCCGGTTGGTAATAGGTAGCCCTTTTCGGAATTTTCCACCATTTTTCTTTCCTTCCCGATTTCATCATTTCTTTCCTTTTTCTTTTAAATTAGATAGGATTTTTAGAAATCCATATCTTCTGTTATTTTCCCATGGACAAGGATGGACAAAATACCCCAGCTTGGCTGCTCAACACCTTTAAATCAAAGTCTAGCTAATCCACAAATCACATAAACCTGTCACTCATGAAAATCGTGTAATGTGAACTAGGTGTAAAAAGTGTTCAAATTTTTCTATCAATCACAACAATAGGGGAACTATCATATAACACCATTATGTTGGGAGAAATTCAAGACTACAACATCACACACTTCGTTTCTCCTCCTCTTCTACTCATAGCCTCTTGAATGTATAGAAATAAGATTTTCTAAAAGATTTTTGAGATATTAGAAAATTCGAAAAAATTTGCCGCATGTGAAGCTCGAAATGTTGCAATATGCTAGATGAGGGATCTCATCTCACCCCCCAACCAAATCTTGCATTGTCCTCAATGTAAAAAAGATAGTCAATTAGCATGAACATGAGAGCAATGGTAAACAATGAGAGAGTGAGAACAATAGTACCTGAGAGAGCGATCATGGAATTCTCCAACTCAACAACTAAAACCTATTAAAACAAAAGAACAAAACTAAACCTACCTATGCTATACCTCCATCAGACTAGGAGATCAATCATCCTGATAGACAGGATCATTCAGGGAGATGGACATGTCCTCTGAATCAAATTTCTCAACAAATGGTTTAAGGCGTTGTCCATTAACTTTGAAACAGTCACCATTTGCTGCATTCTCAATCTTAACAGCCCCATGAGGAAAAACTTCTTTGACAATATATGGGCCGGTCCATCGAGATCGTAATTTTTCCGGAAAAAGATGAAGTCGGGCATTATACAAGAGCACTTTCTGTCCTTCATGGAAAGATTTCCTTAAGATGTGCTTGTCATGAAAGGCCTTCATCTTGCTCTTGTAAATTCTCAAATTCTCATATGCATCGTTCCGGATCTCATCAAGCTCATTTAATTGAAGTTTGCGAAGCGAGCTAGCCTTGTCAATGTCAAAATTTAGAGCCCGAATTGCCCAATAGGCTTTGTGTTCTATCTCCACAGGCAAGTGGCAAGCTTTCCCATAGACAAGTCTATAAGGGGACATTCCAATGGGTGTCTTGTAGGCAGTACGGTGAGCCCAAAGTGCATCATCTAATCTTAGGGACCAATCCTTGCGATCCGGTCTCACCGTCTTTTCCAAAATCTGCTTGATTTCCCTATTGGAGATTTCAGCTTGCCCACTTGTTTGTGGGTGGTATGGGGTACTCACTTTGTGCCTAATACCATATTTCTTCATCAAAGTTTTAAAAGGTCTATTGCAAAAGTGAGAACCACCATCACTAATAATGGCTCGAGGCGTCCCAAATCTAGAAAGTATATTTTCTTTGAGGAACTTGAGAACCGTACGATGATCGTTGGTTCTACATGGGATAGCCTCTATCCATTTAGACACATAGTCTACGGCAAGCAGAATATAGACATGCCCAAAAGATGAGGGGAATGGTCCCATGAAATCGATGCCCCAACAGTCAAAGACTTCAAGATGTTGAATTGAGGTGAGAGGCATCATATTTCGACGAGATAATCCTCCTAGCTTCTGGCAGCGCTCGCACGCTTTGCAAAACTCGTGGGTGTCCTTAAATAACGTGGGCCAATAAAAACCAAGAATTTTTGCAGTTGTTTTCTTGACTAAAAAATGACCCCCACATGCTTGATCATGACAAACTGAGATGACTGAATTGTGTTCATCATCGGGGACGCATCTCCTTATAATTTGGCCTGGGCAATATTTAAACAATAGAGGTTCATCCCAGAAAAATCTGCGCACTTCCCTTAGAAATTTACGTTTGTCTTGCGCAGTCCAATGAGTCGGCATCGCACCTGTGGAAAGATAATTGGCTATATCAGCGTACCATGGTGGATGCATAGCAACAAAGAGTTGCTCATCAAGGAATGAGTCCTCAATAGGTGACTCGTCAATGGAATTTGGTAGGACTAGGCGGGATAGATGATCCGCCACCACATTTTCTACCCCCTTCTTATCTTTGATCTCCAAGTCGAATTCTTGAAGGAGTAGGATCCATCTAAGCAAGCGGGGCTTAGCATCCTTCTTAGAAAGAAGGTATTTCAGCGCCGCATGATCCGTATACACAATAACTTTGGATCCTATTAAGTATGGCCTGAATTGTCCAAGGCAAAAATGACAGCTAGGAGCTCTTTCTCCGTAGTCGAATAATTAACTTGGGCAGGATTCAAGGTCCTACTTGCGTAGTAAATGACATGGGGCTTTTTATCTTTCTTTTGGCCTAACACCGCCCCAATAGCAAAATCGCTCGCATCGCACATCAACTCAAAAGGCATGGACCAATCTGGTGGTTGCATGATAGGAGCGGTTGTCAACATGTCTTTTAGCTTTGAAAAAGCTAATTGACATTCGGCACTCCACTCAAATTGGTTCTCCTTTTGTAGAAGGTTGCATAAAGGCCTTGAGATGTGACTAAAGTCCTTTATAAACCTTCGGTAGAAACCGGCGTGTCCAAGGAAGGACCGCACATCGCGTATGCTTTTGGGTGGTGGTAGATTGGAAATTATGTCAATTTTCGCCCGGTCTACCTCTATTCCATTGGACGAGATGATGTGTCCAAGGACTATTCCTCTTTGTACCATGAAATGGCACTTTTCCCAGTTTAATACAAGTTGCTTTTCCTCACACCTCATCAAGACCAACTTCAAGTGCTCGAGACACTCATCAAATGTATAACCAAAAACAGAAAAGTCATCCATGAATACTTCAAGAAACTCACCCACCATGTCCGAGAAAATACTCAACATGCATCGTTGGAATGTGGCGGGTGCTGCATAACCCGAATGGCATCCTTCGGTAAGCGAAGGTACCAAACGGGCATGTAAATGTGGTTTTCTCTTAGTCTTCCGGATCTATCTCAATTTGGTTGTATCCGGAATAGCCATCTAGGAAGCAATAATAGGAATGGCCTGCCAACCTCTCCAAAATTTGATCCATAAATGGGAGAGGGAAGTGGTCTTTCCTAGTAACCGTGTTGAGCTTCCTATAATCAATGCACATACGCCAACCGGTGGTCACCCTAGTCGGTATAAGCTCGTTGTTGGCATTTTCAATGATGGTAATACCGGATTTCTTGGGGACAACTTGGGTAGGACTCACCCATTAGCTATCTGAGATGGGGTAGATGATCCCCACATCCAATAGCTTTAATACCTCGGCTTTGACAACCTCCATCATGTTTGGATTTAGCCGTCTTTGATGTTGTCTAGTCGTTTTTGCATTTTCTTCAAGGTGTATATGGTGAGTGCAAACCGAAGGATCTATCCCTTTGAGATCCGCTATTGTCCAACCTATGGCTTCCCGGTGTTTTTTGAGTAACTCAATCAACTTGAGCTCTTGGTCTTTCTCTAGGTGGGAGGCAATGACCACTGGGAAAGTTTCCTCTTGACCCAAATATACATATTTAAGCTCGGATGACAGTGGTTTGAGGTCAAGCTTCGGTGGTTTGATGTTAGATGGTAGAGGCTTTGATGTGGTTGGTGGCAATTTTTCAAAATGGGGCCTCCACCGGCTAGTATTAACTACCGGACTTTCTTCTTGCACAATTTCACTAATGATGGGATCTTCAGGTTCCATGAAGTGTGCTAAGCATGTCTCCAAGCTTTCTAGTGGTTCAAGTTGGAGGAGTTCTTCTTCTTCAAAGGTTTCAAGCATGTTTACATCGAAGAACTCATCATCATCGACATCCCTATGTCTTTTGCCCAAGTGAAACACATTCACCTCTAGTGTCATGTTTCCAAAAGATAGTTGCATCACCCCATTCCGGCAATTGATGATTGCGTTTGATGTGGTAAGGAATGGGCGGCCTAATATTACCGGTATTTGGGTGCTAGCATCCAAAACCGGTTGTGTGTCCAAGACTATAAAATCTACCGGGTAGTAGAATTTGTCAACTTGGACTAGAACATCCTCAACTATCCCCCTCAGTACACGGATAGATCTATCAGCGAGTTGTAATGTGGTTTTGGTGGGTTTTAATTCACCAAGACCCAATTGCTCATATATCGAGTATGGGATCAAGTTCACACTCGCCCCCAAGTCTAACAAGGCACGTTCAATCCGGTAGTCTCCAATGATACATGAGACGGTGGGACTACCGGGATCTTTGAATTTTGGGGGGGTCTTTTGAGTGAGGATGGCACTAACTTGCTCAGTTAAGAAGGCCTTTTGCTGCACATTATATTTGCATTTTGTTGTGCATAGGTCTTTTAGAAACTTGGCATAAGAGGGAATTTGTTTGATGGCATCAAGCAAAGGGATATTGATCTTGACTTGTCTGAAAATCTCTAGAATATCTTGAGAATTTGGGAGAGATTTTGGGGCAACCAATCTCGAAGGGAATCGTGCTACGGGCTTGTAAATGCGTTCCGGTTGTTGTGGGGCTAAGTTAGATCCATTTTCATCCTCAGAATTTACCGGATCATTAGGCTCATCGACCTTCACCGGAATAGTTTTGTCAATTTGTTTACCACTTCTAAGGGTGGTAATGGATTTAGCTTGCTCCATGTTTTGGTTGGAAGGATTAGGGATGCTTACTTCATGTACTTGCCTTGGATTGGGCTGAGGTTGGGCTGGAAAGGTCCCTTCCCTAGCATTCAAGCGTCCCTTAATCTCATCAACCGAGACTTTCAGCTCTTGGAACATTTGCTGATTTGATTCATTTATTTGCGCTTGCCCTTGCATAAACGCTTTCAAGGTATCCTCCAATGAGAATTGAGGTGGGGCCATACTTTGCATGGGTGGCCCTCTTTGGGAGTTGGTAGGATTGCCCGTAGGAGCATTCTTCCAATTGAAATTTGGGTGGTTCTTCCAACTCTCATTGTACGTATTACCTACCGGTCCATTGAAGGGCCGTTGATAACCATATGTGGCATTTGCTGTCTCATGTAGCACTTCCTGAAATGCAGGAATTGTGGGACAATCTTGCGTAGCGTGTAAATCAGTGAGGCAAATCCCACATGTGGTTTCAACAGCTTCCTTGGACTTGGGAACTCCACTTTTGCTAAGTTCCATGGCCTCAACCTTCCTTGTGAGGTTGGCTATGCTTGCATTCACATCATCTTCCTCTTTAAGGACATATATCCCTCCTTTCTCTTGAGTGGGCTTGGGGTTCTTGGGTTTATCTGAGGTATCCCAAGATTGGGCGTTTTCAGCCAACATGTCCAAGTAACTCCAAGCCTCATCTGGATTTTTACTCATAAACTCGCCATTGCACATCATTTCCACAAATTGGCGCATATTGGAACTTAATCCGTCATTGAAAAAATTTATAACTCGCCAACTCTCATAGCCATGATGTGGGCAAGCAAGCAGGAGTTCCTTAAATCGTTCCCAACATTGGAAAAAGGATTCACCCTCTTTAGCCGAAAAATTCATTATGGCTCTTCGAAGGGTGTTCGTTTTATGAGCCGGGAAGAACTTTTTCAAGAATTCCCAGTTCATCTCAACCCATGTCCTAATCGAGTGTGGTCTAAGAGAGTGAAGCCAATCTTTGGCTCTTTCTTTCAAGGTGAAGGGAAAGAGTTTAAGTCTGATAGTATCATCGGAAACATTGGTGTAATGCAAGGTGGCCAACACTTCTTCAAATTCTTGCAAGTGTAAGTATGGGCGGTCTGAGTCCAGCCCATGGAATTTAGGTAGAAGTTGAATTACGCCCGGTTTTATATCAAAGGTTCCACCGTTTGCTGGTAGAACTATGCAAGAAGGTGTAATTGCACGGGCAGGTTGTAAGTAGTCCCGTAATGATCTCATTGGAGGAACATTTTGTACCTCATTCTCTCCTACTCCTTCCTGATTTGCGTTTGTAGTTGGAGTAGGTGGGGGGGGGGGGGGGGGGGGGGAGGATTCCTTGCAGGTGTTTGATCCATATTCCCCAAATTTTCACAATGCTCTTGATAATTCCGGACTCGTCTATGGACTGACAATGGTCCAACTAAACCACCTTCAGATTGGAGACGATTTGAGTGATTACGTTCCCAACGGGACATAAACCACTCAACCAGAAACTGAAACTAATCCTATCCTAGAAAACTGAAATCTGAAACTAATCTAAAAAAAATTCTGCAGAAGCTAAGTTAGAAAGGTATCACCTGATGCGCTTGAACTAGAGAAAAATTCCTACAAAACAGAAAAACTTGTTAGTTCTAAGAAAATCAGAAAAACTATCTACTGCTACTTCTACAGCCACTGAAACTATTCGAAAATCGTTGTCTAATTCCCCGGCAACGGCGCCAAAAACTTGTTCACTCGCCTCAAGTGTAAGGCTGTGATGTAGTAATAAAACTCGGTAAGACCGAGGTCGATCCACAAGGAAATAGTAACAGCTCCCAAATCACTCCAGCAACTCAGTTTTATAGAGGAAATTCAGATTCAATTGAATGTTTACTTAAAACAGGAACTTAATGAAAAATCAGAGATATAAAGTACTAAGGCTTTCAAAGATCCACTTGTAGCAATCCCATGTCAATTCAGTCAATCCAAGTAGAGAACACAACTAGAATTGAAGTCCTATCTCTCATCTGGTTGGAAAATAAGGCATTCACACACATTCCATCACATTCAAATTGAACTTCCAAATTCTAGTTCCATTCAATCAATACAAAACTCAAAACTATAGCCTGCGGAGTAACAGCCATGTCTCTAGACTATGGCCTGCTCAAGGATTGCTATAATCCGAATTTAGATAAACAAACATGATAATCTCAGAGAATTAAAAGTAACTCATGTCCGGAGCACATAAACTCAGATAAAACGTCTCAAACTACCACTTTTTGGAACTAAAGCATGCAAAAATCCAAACTTGAATGTAAATTACTTGAATTAAACTGAAATCAACATGGAATAAGCTACAAGCTTCACCTCTTAGCCTTAGCTGAGAGGTTCTAGCCGAGCATTGTCATGCTATAACTAAAAACTCTGAAATAAAAGCATAAACTAAGAAAAACCCGATTAGGAGAGTTGCAGCCGCTCCACAATCGCTTTCACTCTCTAAACCCACGTCCCTTAGCTTCTCTGATCCCTTAGGGAGAGCCCCTAGGTGTCCTTTTATAGCAAGAAACCTCCCTTGCGTCGGATTCTGCGAAAGACTACGCATTGCGCAGCAATTTTCGGAGTCCTAATATAGAAAGGACTTTCCATACGCAGAGCCGACCGGCCGTGACCGGTCGGACTAGTCTTTCAATCATTCCAGGGGGTGCTGCCGACTAGTCAAGACCGGTCGGACAGACCTGTCCACAGTCCAGCGTGCATGCCCGACCGGTCGTGACCGGTCGGGCTTTGTTTCCACCTTGTCCAGAGAGCATGGCCGACCGGTCATGACCGGTCGGGCTTTGTTTCCACCTTGTCCAGAGAGCATGGCCGACCGGTCATGACCGGTCGGCCCTTCATCAATATGATCAGCCTTCATGGCCGACCGATCTTGACCGGTCGGCCTGTCTTCCATTTGATTCTTCTTCTCTTCTTCTTCTCCTTTTTCTTCTTCTCTCTCTTCTCTTTGCTTTCTCCTTTCTTTGGTCTTCTTTCATCTTCATCCAAAAGCTCTAGAAGCGTTCTTTTGGCTTGTAATTGAATGAAGTCCGCTCTCATCCCTATAATCACAAAACATGTGTTAGGTGGGCCTTTAAACCATGAAAATCATGCAAACCTTGTCTTGTAATGGGCAATGTAATGTATAAATTTGAGGTTCAACATTATCCTCATCTTTTTTATGATTGATTGTATCTATACGATTGCTTTTCGATTCCATATGGGTATATAGTGATGCGATTCCCTTTTTTTATGATCTTCGGCTAGTTTGGGTTGTATTGCAAATTTCGAGGATGAAATTTTTTGTTAGGAGGGGAGATTTGTATGACCCGTACCCTTATTTGCCCTCCGTACGCTTAATTTTCGGTGCTGGTACGTCCCGAATGGACTAGATTAGCGAGCCTTGATCGCGACCCTATTTTAGTACCGCATCGATCCAAGACCTATACCCGGCGACCGTGTAGGCGCTGCGATTCCAACGCTGCGCTGCACGCCCCATTGCGATACCCGGTGTGAAAGTTATGATCGATTGCGTAATCCAAGATGGGCCGCACAACGCGCGTGTGGCGTGGGCCCCACTTGCACAAATTTCAAGATCATGTCAAATCAATCAAATCCATCACCATCACTCTCACCCATACCCCTACTCTACACACCCCATACCCCCCATCCCTCTCTCACCTCCCAAAGTCAACTCTACCCATACCCCCATACCCCTCTCCCATGCTAGCCATCATCACCCCCTATGATTCCTTCTCTCTCTCTCTCTCTCTCTCTCTCTCTCTCTCCCCCCCCCCCCCCCCATACAAGTGCATACGTAGGGGGGAGAGGAGCCTTCTCACTTCCCATATTTGCAAGAAGAGAAAGGAGAGAGAAAGAGAAAGATTTGAGAGAAGAGAGAAATTTGAGTGATCAAGAGAGAGATTAGAGAGATTGAGGGTGGAGATCCAAGCTTGGAGGGCCCCAACCATCATCCGGACCGTCCGGATCGTCCGATCGTCAACCTGATCCAATCCAACCGTCCATCCTTCGAGGTGAGTGCAAGGGGGACATAAATCCCCCATTTTCTTATTTCCTTTCATTTTCCTTTTCTTTTGGGCCCATCTGGTGGTGGACAACCTGATGGATGGATTGGATCATCCATGAATGAGCCCCACAACTTAATAATAATAATAGTAATAATATATATATATATATATATAAGAGGAAGTTTACCCGCTGGACAGACAGCGTCCAGAGGACGCTGCTGTCCAGCAGGGCTAGCCATTTGGGGCGTGGAACAGGTTCCCACACGTGGGACCCACCTTGATGTATGAGTTGATCCACACCGTCCGTCTGTTTCTCTAGCCTAATTTATGGCTAGACGCAAAAAATGAAGAAGATCCAGATCTCAGGTGGACCACACCATTGAAAACAGTGAGGCTAATGAAGCCTACTGTTGAGGTTTCTTGGGCCCACCGTGATGTTTGTGGACCACATCACCTGCCAAATATTGGGCTTGTTAGGACCCCAACGATCTGGGGAACATGATGAATGGGGTGGATTGTCCCTAAGTGGGCCCCACTTGAGATAAGCACAAAAAAAAAATGGCAATGGACGTCGAGACGCTGGACATTCTGACGCTGGAACGTCCAACGTCACGTGGACGCCGTAATGGGGTCCCCACTCGTGGGACCCACCTTGATGATTGTGTTCCATCTGCGTCGTCCATCTGTTTTCCCAGATCATTTTAGGGCCAGGGCCAAAATATGAAGCCGATCCAAATCTTAAGTGGACCGCACCGCATAAAACAGTGGAAATAATGATTTCTACTGTCAGAAATTCTTCGTCCCACTTTGAAGTTTCTAGACCAAATCATATACCCAATATTGGGCTCATTGGGCCCAAAATGAGATGGCCCAGCTGATAGACGGAGTGGATCACCCTTATGTGGGCCCCACTCGATGAAAAGCATGGATAAATAAAAAAAAAGAAAAGAAGAAGAAAAAGTAAAAAAGAGGCAGAGGTGCCTCTGACGCGGGGAGTACCAGCGTCCAGGACGCTGGCTCGTGCCAGCTGGTGGCCCACTCGTGGGTCCCACCATGATGTATGTGCTGTATCCACACCGTCCATCCATTTGGGGAGATCATTTTAGGGCATGATCCCAAGAATGAGTTAGATCCAAGTCTCAAGGGGGCCCCACCACAGAAAATAGTAGGGACAGCGGCCCTACCGTTGAAACCTTCTTATGGCCCACCATGATGTTTATTTGAGATCCAACCTGTTCATAAGTTCACACATGCAGGGGAGAAGGGAAAACAAAAATATCAGCTTGATCGGGAACTTCTGTGGGCCCCGCTTGTAAAAAAAAAAAAACAATCACTGGACAAACAGTGTCCAGGGGACGCTGCTGCCCAGCAGCCTTGTGGGCGTCACCATGGGCCCCACTCATTGGGCCCACCTAGAATGTATGTGCCTTATCTATTTCCTCCATATGTTTTTCCAGCTCATCTTAGTGGCTAAGCCCAAAATTTAAGCATATCCAAATGGTAAGTGGGCCATGCCATGGAACAACAGTGGAAATAATGATCTCCACCATTGAAACCTTCCCAGTCCTATAATGATGTTTATTTGTCACCCAACCTATTCATAAGTGGCTGGGCCCAAAATTTAAGCATATCCTAATGTCAAGTGGACCATGCCACAGTGGGGATAATGATTTCCAACGTTGAAAGCTTTCCAAGTTCTACAGTGATGTTTATTTGCCATCCAATCTGTTCATAAGATCACATGGATGTGGATGAAGGAGAAAACACAAATACCTGCTTGATTCAAAACTTATTGGGACCAGATGGGTACCACGCTGCCCAGCAGGTGGCCCACCCTATGGGTCCCAACGTGATGTATCTATTAGCTCCACCATGATGTATCTGTTTTATTCATGCTGCCTATCTATTTTTCCATATTATTTTAGATACGGCCCCAACAATGAGGCAAATTCAGATGTTAGATGGACCACACCCGTAGGGAATAGTGGTCATTGATGCCCACCATGGTTCCTTCTTTAATATATATGATTTATCCATGCCGTACACATATTTCGACAGCCTATCTTGTATATGCAGGCCCAAGTATGGGGCCAATGTGGTCTCAAGTGGGCTATGCCACGAAGACCTTTACATGTCCAATGGGACCCACAGTCTGGGTCCCACTCTCTATATATATATTGGGCCTTTTAAGGCCAATGCTACCTGATACATTTTGGTAACATGCTAGTATGATTAGCTTGATATGTCACATTGATAACATGCTTGTATAATGAATATCATGCTCATTCATATGCCCACACGCATCATTTGTATGCCTGTTATGGATCAGGATTAACCATAGCATATGCTAGTTGGCTTGTTATACTTAGGGGACCCGTGTGAGACAGGGTCGCCCCACATGATTGCGCAGTATGCGTAAGTTTGGTGCATGATTTGGATTGTATGACTCATGCATTTCGCATTATGTATGTCACGATCGCTTTCACACCCAGCAACATTGGGGTGGTGGCCACCATAGTCACATCATGGCTGGTAGTATTGGACACCGGAAACTTGTTCTAGTACGTGAGTGCTATGGATGTCCTTGGGTGAAAGTCCCTAAACCCTGTGGTACCAGTAGGATGCTCCAGCGTCGAGACCGAGTGGATAACATGAGCGCCCGTGTGCCAAATACCAGTAGGCCGCGTCTCCCACTGTGTCGAGGTCGGTTGGAAAGGGGTGTGACCTTATCCGCCTGGGTGCAGTGGGCTGTAAGCTAGGTCAAGTCTGACCAGCTCATGGAATGGGTCCGCTATTGGCGAGCCGGGTGGGCATTGGCATACCACTGATGAGGCAGATAGTGAGGTCTTTTCTACTCGCTTGGTTATGCGCGCGATGTGCGGCGGCCAGTATTAGAGTATACTAGACCCCGGTGATGTCCCAGATGAGAACTATTTTGATATGTGGATCAGTTGAGGATTGACATGTTTGCATTGCATCTCTAGCATGTAACACTCGGCCATGTTGGCCCTTGCATCGCATAGCCTTGGGATGGCTGATAGCATTCATGAACTTGGTAACTTAGCCCTCTACTACTTTCGCTTACTCTGATATCTGTATACTTGTCATATGCATCACACGCGCACACACGCACTCTACTGAGCTTCGTAGGAAGCTCATGCGCGTTTGTTTACACTGCAGGTACTAGGGCATATAAGCAGTGTTGAGCGCGGTTCATGTACCTGATATTTTGGACTTCTGCTTCATGTTGTATTTCCCTTTCCAGCACTATACTCAACAAACTCATTAGTGGATATTTGATGATGTTTTATGGTTTTTATTATGCTCCTGTACAAAAAAAAAAATTTACCCTGAAAATCCTCTTGGTAGGATCCCAGGATCGGAACCTGGCACATGAGAGCTAGGAGCCGAGAATGGGGTACTACGGAGGCTGTTGGCACCAAGGTCGGCGATCGGGAATTTAGTGAGCTCGGTCTCCGGGTTTGGGGCGTGACACAAAAGGTGTTCAAATTTTCTATCAATCATAAAAATAGGTGAATTCACATATAAAACCATTATATTAAGAGAAATTCAAAGCTTGCAACATCCCTCACTTTGTATCTGTTAGTGCACTTTTCTGTGGCATACTAGTGCACCTTGTTTGTCAATTACTTAGGTCAGTGAATCTAGTGTCGGTTGAGCTTAATGAAGATGAAGATCGAAGACTCAAGTGGACCGGCTGCATCAAGGAAGAAGAAACAGGTAAAAGTGATGCCTTGGTGTACCTTAACCTTGACCAAAACCTAACCCATAGCCTCTTAGATGACTTGGACCAACTAGGTATACCCTTAGTCATCATCATTAGTCTTAGAACTCCATGAAAAACATGATAAGTTAGACTAATTTAAGAGGTGGAAGCTGCTGTAAACAAAACAGCTCAAACAGCAGTTTCCGATTGATCTCCGATCAATCGGACGTTGGCTCCAATAGGACTCCGATCAATCGGAAATTGTTCCAGCAAACATTGAAAATCCATTAGACATATTTTCGATCAATCGGACAATCTTCTGATCCATCGGAAGGGGTCCGTTCGATCCATCGGACCATGTTCCGATCAATAAGAAAAACCTCCAGAGAGCTCTCTGGACTATACTCCGATCAATCGAACATGACTCCGATCAATCGGACTAGTCTCCGATCAATCGGACCATATTTTCGATCAATCGGAGATACGAGAATCTGCCCGTTTTTTGACCGTTGGAAGAAAATCTATTTAAGAGGGGGATTTGGTTTTTGAGCTAATAGAGGGGATTTTGAGGAGATAGGAGCCACCATTGTTGAAGATCATTAAGAGCCCTATTCCTAACCCAAACAAGTGATCTTCCTTGTGATTCATCACAAGTATGGGGCATTCAAAGCTCAAGAAGAAGATGCACTTGTCCCTCTTTTGATCTCTAGAGATTGGATTGATCTTGATAGTCATATTCCTATCCAGTACTCTATGATGAGATCGTTGTAGGTGAGACTCTCTAGGTAACCCATTCCCATAAGTTGTAGAGATCTCAATCCTACCTTCCCTAGTACCTTGGGCATCTCCAATGGAGCATCACATGCAAGGTAGCTGATCTTGGAGCTGAAGCCTTGGCAAAGTAGCGGCGTCAAAGATTGGGGGAGCACAAGGGGAGCTGATTCAAGCACGGGAGAGCGAGAAGAAGCAACCCGAAGCGGCGCAACAAGGGGCTCAATCCGACAAGTAAGGTTGTCTTGTTAGGAGTCCATCCACTCAATTCCCTGTAGGAGTTGAGTGTAGAGTTTGTTTGACAAACTCGACCTAGGGTCGTTAGCCGATCCTTGGCCTATTAGTTGAGCCTAAAATCTAGGGATGTCAGCCGTTCCTTGGCACGTTAGTCGGGCCTAAACAAAGTCTCCAAGGGGGAGCCACCAACACGGGTGCAAACGTGTAGGTTGGGAGGAACCTGTAAACTCCCCGGTTGGGTGGATCCGAGTTAAAACACCTTGGTTGGGAGGAACCAGATTTAAACTCCCCAGTGAATGCCGGTGTGCTCAAAGGGGTTGAGTACTTGAACCGGGAGTGGAGTAGACAAGTAGTCGAACCACTATACATCGTTGTGTTTGTGATTGTTCTTGAGCACATTTCTCCTTATGCATTGCGTTTAACTTGTTAATTATGAATGCTTAGTTAGGAATGTATGCTAGGCACTTGATAGACACATCCACACTCATAAGATGTACTTTCACTACCTCAAGTAGACTTGAACTTCTTGATCCATCCTCACTGAAGTCTATTTGAGTAGCATAGATTAGATTCTTCATTAGCTTAATCATTTAATTAATCCATGCTTGTTTAGACTAGGTTGTTTATAGATTTTATTATATGCTAGTCTTTTGATTGGACCCACTTAGGCTTGGAAGTCAAAGTGTTATCGCTTATGTAGTTCAATTTGTTAAATATGTTAAGTAGGTGAAAAGATTTTTAAAAAAAGGTCCTAATCACCCCCTCCTATAGGTTTAGCCATAATTCTAGTTGCTCTTTAAGCTTCCGCACGTGTATGCATAGGGTGTCGTGTTAGACTACCCGATGCAATTTCAGTATCTCCTTTTCTTATACTTATATCATCTCGAATGCATAGAATCAAAGTTTTCCAAAAGAGTTTTGAATTTTAGAAAAATTGAAAAATTTCTACATCATTGCTCGAAATGTCACAAAAGCTAGCAGATTCATCTAAGGAATCTCTCTCACCCCCCAACCAAAACTTTACATTGTCCTCAATGTAAGAACGTGTACAATGAATGTAACACATGAGAGCAATGACAAAACAAAAAGTAGTGAGAAAGAGAGATATCACCTGAAGCATATATTCCATGGCAAGATTAACTTTTGGAGATGGATTACTTCACAACTAATTCAACTATCAAAGCAAATCCTAATGGGAAAGCATTCTAGAAAATCATCCTCCGTCAGACTAGGAGGTTAATCCTAACAACTCATCCAAAAGCATAAAGTCAAGCAGAATCATTAGATGGATCAAAAGGTTTCGCAGTAACGTCATCCAATATCCTGCTTTATAATATACATGTGTGTAATTGATCCAGATAACCCAATGAAAATCCCAAAAAGGAATTTCAGCGGGTTCCTTAATATTTTTACCACATGTATAAGAGGAGACATCATCATATTTATCAGGAAAAATATGCCTCGATTCAGATTTTCCTGGGCATTAGTATTGCAAATATGGATCATCCCAGGGTTGGTGGAGTTCGGTATGCATGATCCACAAAGGTGTGGAAATATGAATTGATTTCTCAGCACAAAAAGGTATTGTTTCCACATCCTTCTCTCGGCTAACGTCATATGCCGATACCAACTCGAAAAGTGTGACCATATCCCTTATCATGTCATCGTTCTCATCAAGGGAGTAAGTCACATCTTCGTCTAAGTGACCGAAGTAAAAAGGTGAGAGGGATTCATCTTCCATAATAGAATTGATCATGTTTATTTCGTGGACCTCCTCATCTTCATCCTCTTGTTGGTTGTCAACATTGAAAGCATTCAACTCAATCGTCATATTGCCAAAAGACATTTGTATGACCCCACTCCTACAATTTATGATAGCGTTAGATGTAGCTAGGAATGGGCAGCCAAGTATGACAGGAATTTGGGGGCCAATATTAACTATGGGTCGTGTGTCCAAGACAATAAAGTCCATCGGGTAGTAAACTTTGTCAACTTGGACAAGAACGTCCTCAATCACCCCTCTCGGAATACGAATCAATCGGTCAACAAGTTGTAATGTGGTTTTGGTGGGTTTTAATTCACCTAAACCCAATTGTTCATAGACTGAAAAGGGGATTAAGTTCACACTTGCCCCTAGATCGAGTAAAGCATGTTTCACCCTGTAATCTCCAATTATGCATGATATTGTCGGACAACTGGGATCTTTGTATTTCTTGGGCATCCCGTGGTTGAGAATGACATTTACATTCTCTATAAAAAATGCCTTCTTTTGCACATGTATTTTTCTTTTAACCATGCAAAGGTCTTTTAAAAATTTAGCATATGACGATATTTATTTAATGGCATCCAACAATGGGATGTTGATTTTGACTTGCTTGAAAACCTCCAAAAATTCCTGATATTTATCTTGAGGTTTGGCTGAAATCAAGCGCTGGGGGAATGGAGCAACGGGCCTATATTCTTTCAATGGCTCTTTTTCATCCATGGCGGTGCTAGGTCCATCATCCTCTTTGGAAGATACCGGATCATTAGGCGTTGAAACCTTCACCGGATCAGATTTTTCAATAATTTTACCACTTCTAAGAGTGGTGATGGCCTTAGCATGTTCCATGTGTTGGTTAGAAGAACTAGGCAAGCTTATTTCGCATTGTGGTTTTGGATTTGGTATGGGTTGGGCTGGAAGAATCTCTTACCTTACATTTAAACGAGCCTTGATTTCCTCCACCGAATTTTTAAGCTCAAGCATTATCGTATGGTTGGATTGATTTATTTGAGCTTGACCTTCCATGAATGCTTTCAAAGTATCCTCTATAGGCATTTGAGGTGGGGCCATAGGAATTTGCATTGGGGGTCCCCTTTGAGGATTATTTTGATTAGCCGTGTTTCCATTCGCCTAATTGAAGTTAGGGTTGTTTCTCCAACTAGAATTGTTTATGTTTGAATTTGGAGTACTAAAAGGTCGTTGATAACTATTCAAAGCATTTGATTGTTCAAATAAAAGTTCTCGAAACGCATAGATTGTTGGACAATCCGGCGTTTGATGCACATTGGAAGCACAAATACCACAAATAGTTTCAACAGCCCCCCTTTGTTGGGTTGTGTCCACTTTCTTTAGTTCCATCTCCTCAACCTTTCGTGTGAGTTTAGCCACTCTAGAACCTAGATCATCTTTCTCATTTAAAACATAAATTTCTCCCTTCTCCTTGGCTTGGGGTTGTTTTAAACTTGTTGGCTTAGATGTATCCCATGCTTGTGTGTTTTTAGCCAACATGTCAAAATAATCCCAAGCTTCCTCCGTTTCCTTGTTCATAAACTCCCCATTGCACATCATCTCCACAAATTGGCGCATGGTTGAGTTTAATCTATCATAAAAGAAACTAATCAACCTCCATCGTTCATAGCCATGATGTGGGCATGCGTTTAATAACTCATTATACCTTTCCCAACATTAGAAAAAAGTTTCTTCTTCTTTTTAGGCGAAGTTCATTATGGCCCTTCTTAGTGCATTGGTTCGATGAGTAGGGAAGAATTTTTTAAGAAACTCCCTAGTCATCTCAGCCCATGTCCCAATAGACTCGGCCTTAAGGAATGTAGGCATGATTTGGCCTTCTCTTTCAGGGAAAAAGGGAAGAATTTAAGTTTTATAGTATCCTTAGTCACATTGTCATAGTTTATTGTGGCAATAACCTCTTCGAACTCCTTAATGTGTAGATAAGCGCTCTCAGAGTCGAGTCCATGGAATCAAGGAAGAAGTTGGATCAACCCCGGTTTAAAATCAATGTTTCCCACATTGTGAGGGAAAATTATGCAAGAGGGAGTACTCGTCCTAGCTGGTTGTAAATAGTCACGTAAAGTTCTAGGTTGAGGTACATCCCCCACTTCATTCTCATCCAATTCAGTAAGGTTTGGGGCTTGATTTTGATGTTGATTAGCCCCTTGATTTGGTTGATTTTTAGCCATCTCTCTAGTAATTTCAGAAAAAATTTGACGTTTTCTAGCACAAGGCTCTCTATCAATCCCTTCAACAATTACTCCGTCACAATTGAGTCGGTTATTAGAATCCCGCGCCCAATGTGGCATGCAAATCCAAAAAGAATGAAAAAAAGGAAAAATAATTCTTCCTTCCTTTCTTTACTCTTCTCTAAGACCGAAGCACGAGGTGTCTTACAATGGCTGAGCCAGAAGCAAGGATAGAGACCGATTTCTCCTGGTCAATAGGGGTTCAGAGAACTCTCCACCCACTCTTTGAGTCTTTTGAGAAAAGTGCAGAAAAAGAAGAAAGAGGAATAAGGTTGAGAAGAGAAATCTCTGAGCACAAGGTGATCCAAGACGGCAGAGCCGACCAATAGGAATCCAGGCGGCTCAAGGCCAACCTATCAGAGATCCAAAAGGAGTCTCCACCTACTCTACAAGAGATGAATATGGTAGGAATGAGTAGGAGAAGAACAAGAGTAAGGTTAGAACGATAAAACCTGATTTGTGACTTAAGATGCCTACTTCTTCTTCAACTTCATAAAAATCCCTGAATTAGATCTATGTTAGAATCCTGCAAAATCAAAACAAAGTAAGTTAGTATTTAGAAGAAAACCTACCTTAGAAAGCAAAACAAATCCTAAACCTATCTTAACACAATCTCAATTAAAAGCTATCTCAGAAAATTCTAAAAACACTGCCTAGAAATCCCCGGCAACGGCGCCAAAAACTTGTTCACTCCCCAAGTGTAGGGTTGCCAAGTAGTAATAATTCGGAAAGACCGAGTATCGTTCCCACAGAGATTTATGAATGGGTATTCTCAGAATTTAACTAAAACAACTAGTAATTAAGATCCTATTAAGAACTAAAACTGGAAAATAGCAAATCTGGGTTTAAATAGTGAATGTGTAAGGTGATTTCTATCTAAAAAGGCACTAGAGCG
Organism: Liriodendron chinense; assembly: GCA_003013855.2. Classification (NCBI taxonomy): domain Eukaryota; kingdom Viridiplantae; phylum Streptophyta; class Magnoliopsida; order Magnoliales; family Magnoliaceae; genus Liriodendron; species Liriodendron chinense. The sequence goes on along the minus strand of PVNU02003580.1, from coordinate 137,303 downwards.
CCAAGGATCTACTTTTGATAAGTTTCAATGCATCAACACAACTAGGTCTCTTATAACTCAATCGGAATCGAATTCATATCTCTATCCGATCGGAATATAGAGCGGTTCAATTAGCAATTATCCCAAACAAGTGCTTATTCATTGATTTGATTCCCACAATAATACTCAGGCCTTGGGCACACTCAATTGTGTAGGCCAAACCTCTTTCCAATCTAGTTGAGATTCACAACCATAGCTTTCATCAAATCCTATCAGTAGACTTGATTACTGTTGAACCGCCAATTTATACATTGCATTGCCCATTACATGACATGGTTTGCATGATTTTCATGATTTAAAGGCCCATCTAACACATGTTTTGTGATTATAGGAATGAGAGCGGACTTCACTCAATTAGAGACCAAAAAGGGGCCATTTGGAGCCTTTGATGAAGGCCCAAGGTGGACCAAAGAAAGAAGGAAGCAAAGAAAGAAGAAAATAGAAGAAAGAAAGGAAGAAAACAAGAAGAAAAAGAGACCGACCGGTCTTGACCGGTCGGCCATGCTTGCTGGAGTAATGCCAAAGAGGGCCTGACCGGTCGTGACCGGTCGGCCATGCAAGTTTCAGATTCCAGATTCTAAAACAGCAATGTATTCCCGCACCTGGTTTTTCGGACCAGTTTTCTAAAGTCATCTTAATGATATTTGGAAATCCAACACATCCATGTCGAAGAGGAGCTCGACGCCGAACTAACCCAAGTGGTTTCGTGTCGATCGGAGCTACGGATTGACCGTGGTGGCCAAAACAATACGAACTGTCCAGAAAGTTCCAGATTTCGCTGTTCAACTCTGGGCCGGTCCAGAGGACTCATCATTGATGATATGAAGAATCTACTTTGACCATCTTTTAGAACACATCCATATATGAATAACCACAAAAGTTTCAGATCAAAAGGATGTGTGGTTTGATCGTACCGGTTGAAGAAAGATGGACCATCCAGAAAGATCCAACTGCGCAGAGTTTATAAAAGGGCTGAGTGTTCTAATTTTCGGACCATATTCTGGGATTGTTTTGGACAATCTAATCCATCCATCATGTAGAGGAGGAAGTTTTCTACCAATGTTCAAAATTTGAGATCAATCCGACCTCTGTGCACTCCAGGGCGTTGAAAGCAAGATGACTGGTTCTGAAGGTACCCAAAGTGCGCGATTTTGAGAGGCGGTCGGTGATGTGATTGGTGGGCCCATTCAGAGGATAATCTTGGAAATTTAAATCATCTATGAGGAAGATCACATTACAAGGAAGCTACAAACCAAATTTGAAGGCAATCCGACCATTGGTTAAGCCGTACCAGGCGAAACAAATTCTGCTATGTTGCTGTACTATTGCTGCACTATAAAAGGAGGTGCTCTCTTCTATTCCAAATCAACCAAGGACGTGGGGAGCAAGGAGTTCAAGTCCCAGGAGGCTACCTAGCCTCCTCCAGCTAGTTTTTCTTCCTTTTCTTAGATCTAGTTCTAGTTTTAATATGCTTTTCCTTAGCTAACCTCTTAGCTAGAGCTAGAGGTGAAATTTGTAGTTGGTTCCAATGCTTTAATTCTTTTATTTCAAGTACCCTTTTCTTAATTTTGGATTTTGAAGTTCTAGTTTGAATAAAGTTTGATTTTTTAGAAGTTTTGTGAGAGTTTGTGTGCTCCGGACATGAGTTCCTTACAATTCTCTAAGATTACCATGATTGGGTTGTTTGAATTAGAATTGTAGTAACCCTTGAGCATGCCATAGTCCATAGGCATGGCTGTTACTCCGAAGGCTACAAGTTCAAGTTCTATGTGCTTCATTAGAACTAGAAATCTAATTTCCAGATTTAAGTGGGATTGTTTGTGCTTGAATGTTATATCTTCCAATTAGATGAGAGATAGGACTTTGATTCTAATTGTGTTGTACTTGGATGAATGGATTGGCATTGGATTACTACAAGTGGATCCTTAATGCTCTAGTTCTTCTTAATTTCAGATTTTTCTATTTTATGTGAAAAACTATCTTCTCAAACTTCTTAGATTCTAGTTATTAGAATACTTGGAATTGTTTACCTCTTTCCCTGTGGATCGACCTCGGTCTTACCGAGATTTATTACTACATCGCAGCCTTACACTTGAGGCGAGCGAACAAGTTTTTGGCGCCGTTGCCGGGGAAAAAGTTAAACGGTTTTAATTGTTCTAGTAGCTATAGAGTAATCTTAGTTAGGTAGGATTTTCAGTTTTTATAAAAGTAGATTTTCTGATTTTTTTTAGATTACTAACAAATTTTTGGATTTTGTAGGACATTGTTGCTGACATAGATCTCACTCTATTGGGTAACATCTCCCCATATCCCTTCTTTTTGTTCTTTTTTTTTATATTAGGGTAGTTTTCAATTTCTTAAAATTTCATCATGTATGATTGGACGAATGGTGCATATAAGCATCTTTTGGAAGATGAGATGTCAGACCATGAAATTGAAAGTCTTTATGATTGGAACCATTATAAGCATAAGTATTTTTCTAAGGTTCAATCAACCTCCACTGCCGCCTCACGTAAGACGATGCGTGATTACATTAATGAAAACAATACACATATTGAGACACGATGTAAGACGATGGGGGAATACCGGAACGAAGCAAAATTGGATAATCATCCGGGAAAAACATTACGTGATTACCGGATTGAAAATAACATGAGTGTTCCACCGGTTATGGTAAGAGGTGTGCAACAACAAAAGGAACAGGTGAATAGTAGCCAACCGGTTAAGACAATGCGTGATTACTTGTATGGATATGCCTATCAACCATCATATAACTTTTCATCCTACAATGCGTACGGTCTTAATTGGGAAAACCACAATTCTCCTTGTTCAAGGGAGGAACCAACCATGGATGCCAACAACTATCCTCAAGAGTTTCTTTCTCATGAGCCGCAACCGACACGAACTCTTGAGGATGTGCTGCGAGAGTTTATGAAAACAACTGAGCAATACATACAAAACCTCTCGCCATCTCAAAATATTAAACCCAACATTGGGAACACCGAATCAATCCCCAACAATGAGGAGGATGAGGCTATCCAAGTCCCACATTCTTCGGATTTAATGGATAGACTTTTAAAGGAGATTGATTTCGATGATCCCAATGTCATCATTAATTATGGTGAGTCCACTATCTCTTTTGGATGCTTTGAACCTAATGATGAAGAGATTTCAATGACGGTTGACGAACCCGAGGAATCCATAAAATTTGAAAGTGGTAGTGGGGTTGCCTACAATGAAGGTTTGGTGAATGGTTATGAACCTATGGTTTCTTTTTCCCAAGGGCATAATGATTATGAGTCTCTAGAGGATATGCATGCTAGAGAGATGGCCGAAGTCGATCTTTTTGAGTCGTTCCACCAACAACACATGCCAAATTCTAGTGTGGTAGACCTCCCTTTGATTGAAAATTCTATTCCTTTGGATGATGAGGTGGCACAATCTGAAATTTTCAAAGATCAACCAATGTTAAATGATGTGCTTACCACTGAATCTGAAGAATTCTCTTTGGAAGACCTCCTCTCTATAGAGGAGGAATTCCTTACCATTGAAACAGAATTTCTTCAATCATTGAGGGAGGATGAGGACCCTTCATCCGACTATCTCGATTTCCTAGAGGAATGCTTGGCCCACTCTTATGATCTTGATGATGAGATGATTAAGGAGTTGGATATTTTGTTAGACACGGTGCCGGTGCCTGAAGAACACTTTTCCACTGATTTACACTCTTTACCATTGTTTGTGGAAGCACCGTACAATTTTGATATTGTGGAGGAGACAACTTTAACCAATGAAAACTTGATGAGTGTCTCTCCACCATCATGGGTCCTTCAGCCCATTGAAAATTCTGATTGGGAGGACCCATTTTTAATCAATCATAACCCAAATCAGAATTTGAGGAGATATCTTTTTGCTGCTCTTATCTCCTCCTTTTATGCATATGGTGCACAATACGATTGGACTTCAATGATAAGAAGCACACATGTTTACTGTCGAGCAGGACTTTGGATGGTCCTCATGAGAAATTTATTGAAATTCATGAAGATCCTGCTCAACTTTGATCATGTAGTTGATCGGACTAATCAAAGGTAGGTAGGTAGGTTAGGATTTATTTTTCTGCAATTAGGATTGAATAAGTCTCATCGAGACAATGGAAGATGCTAGAATTGATCAACTTGCTATCTCAGGTACTATTGTTCTCACTCATATTTTACCATTGCTCTCATGTTCATGCTAATTGCATATCTTTTTACATTGAGGACAATGCAAGATTTGGTGGGGGGTGAGATGAGATTCCTCATCTAGTATGTTGCAACATTTCGAGCCTCACATGCGCAAATTTTTTCGAATTTTCTAAAATTTCAAAACTCTTTTGGAAAACCGTATTTCCATGCATTCAAGATGATATGAGTATAAGAAGAGGAGATACGAAGTGTGTGATGTTGTAAGTCTTGAATTCTCCCAACATAATGGTTTTATATGTTAGTTCCCCTATTGTTGTGATTGATAGAAAATTTGAACACCTTCACACCAAGTTCACATTACACGATTTTCATGAGTTGAAAGGTTTATGTGATTTGTGGATTAGCTAGACTTTGATATAAAGGTGTTGAGAAACCAAGCCGGGGTATTTTGTCCATCCTTGTCCATGGGAAAATAATGAAAGATATGGATTTTTAAAAATCCTATCTAATTTTAAAAGAAAAAGGAAAGAAAGGATGAAATCGGGAATGAAGGAAAAATGGTGGAAAATTTCGAAAAGGGCTACCTATTACCAACCGGGGGATGGTCGAACCGTAACCAAAGCCGGAAATGGGACGTAGTGTGAAAGCCGTCGGAAGGACGGTAAGGTAAATTCCTGTCATAGGCTTGTTGTTGCTCTGTGCACCTTAAAATCCTTGGTTTACTTAATCTATGAAGAAGATGATCCCAGAAACTCATGAGATGAACTTTCACTATGCACACTAGGTTGAATTTGTTCGAGTTCTTCTATTTATCAATCAATCAGTGGGAATTTCATGTAGACACTTATTATGTTTTGAGAGTCCAAGATTTCAGCTTCTATCACCTAATTTTTCCAAATTTTATACTTATACACCTTGGAATGGATAGAATCATGGGTTCTGAGGGAGAGTTGGGTTTGGAGGTTTGAAATTGTTTCACGCATGTTTTGCTCGGGACTAGCAAAAAGCTGGTTGGGGGGTGTGTTGAACCGCCAATTTATACATTGCATTGCCCATTACATGACATGGTTTGCATGATTTTCATGATTTAAAGGCCCATCTAACACATGTTTTGTGATTATAGGAATGAGAGCGGACTTCACTCAATTAGAGACCAAAAAGGGGCCATTTGGAGCCTTTGATGAAGGCCCAAGGTGGACCAAAGAAAGAAGGAAGCAAAGAAAGAAGAAAATAGAAGAAAGAAAGGAAGAAAACAAGAAGAAAAAGAGACCGACCGGTCTTGACCGGTCGGCCAAGGAAGCCCGACCGGTCTTGACCGGTCGGCCATGCTTGCTGGAGTAATGCCAAAGAGGGCCTGACCGGTCGTGACCGGTCGGCCATGCAAGTTTCAGATTCCAGATTCTAAAACAGCAATGTATTCCCGCACCTGGTTTTTCGGACCAGTTTTCTAAAGTCATCTTAATGATATTTGGAAATCCAACACATCCATGTCGAAGAGGAGCTCGACGCCGAACTAACCCAAGTGGTTTCGTGTCGATCGGAGCTACGGATTGACCGTGGTGGCCAAAACAATACGAACTGTCCAGAAAGTTCCAGATTTCGCTGTTCAACTCTGGGCTGGTCCAGAGGACTCATCATTGATGATATGAAGAATCTACTTTGACCATCTTTTAGAACACATCCATATATGAATAACCACAAAAGTTTCAGATCAAAAGGATGTGTGGTTTGATCGTACCGGTTGAAGAAAGATGGACCATCCAGAAAGATCCAACTGCGCAGAGTTTATAAAAGGGCTGAGTGTTCTAATTTTCGGACCATATTCTGGGATTGTTTTGGACAATCTAATCCATCCATCATGTAGAGGAGGAAGTTTTCTACCAATGTTCAAAATTTGAGATCAATCCGACCTCTGTGCACTCCAGGGCGTTGAAAGCAAGATGACTGGTTCTGAAGGTACCCAAAGTGCGCGATTTTGAGAGGCGGTCGGTGATGTGATTGGTGGGCCCATTCAGAGGATAATCTTGGAAATCTAAATCATCTATGAGGAAGATCACATTACAAGGAAGCTACAAACAAAATTTGAAGGCAATCCGACCATTGGTTAAGCCGTACCAGGCGAAACAAATTCTGCTATGTTGCTGTACTATTGCTGCACTATAAAAGGAGGTGCTCTCTTCTATTCCAAATCAACCAAGGACGTGGGGAGCAAGGAGTTCAAGTCCCAGGAGGCTACCTAGCCTCCTCCAGCTAGTTTTTCTTCCTTTTCTTAGTTCTAGTTCTAGTTTTAATATGCTTTTCCTTAGCTAACCTCTTAGCTAGAGCTAGAGGTGAAATTTGTAGTTGGTTCCAATGCTTTAATTCTTTTATTTCAAGTACCCTTTTCTTAATTTTGGATTTTGAAGTTCTAGTTTGAATAAAGTTTGGTTTTTTAGAAGTTTTGTGAGAGTTTGTGTGCTCCGGACATGAGTTCCTTACAATTCTCTAAGATTACCATGATTGGGTTGTTTGAATTAGAATTGTAGTAACCCTTGAGCATGCCATAGTCCATAGGCATGGCTGTTACTCCGAAGGCTACAAGTTCAAGTTCTATGTGCTTCATTAGAACTAGAAATCTAATTTCCAGATTTAAGTGGGATTGTTTGTGCTTGAATGTTATATCTTCCAATTAGATGAGAGATAGGACTTTGATTCTAATTGTGTTGTACTTGGATGAATGGATTGGCATTGGATTACTACAAGTAGATCCTTAATGCTCTAGTTCTTCTTAATTTCAGATTTTTCTATTTTATGTGAAAAACTATCTTCTCAAACTTCTTAGATTCTAGTTATTAGAATACTTGGAATTGTTTACCTCTTTCCCTGTGGATCGACCTCGGTCTTACCGAGATTTATTACTACATCGCAGCCTTACACTTGAGGCGAGCGAACAATTACAACTAATGATTAGAACTCTAATTAAATCAAAATCAATCAGCAAACAGCTATTTCAGATTATAATAAAAAGATAAGAACTTTAGTTGAATGAGTTCCCACATGAAGATTGGGCCATTTTACACAAGGCAATCAAAGGGTCTACCATGCCCGGAGTCGATGATAGATCAATGAACTAAACAAACATAAACAATGCTCAAAAGGTAAGCTACCAAGCTTAGAATCACTAAGAATCACATGAGACTGAAGTCATCAAGAGATCAAAGTAAAACCAAACTAGTACTTGATTTAAACTCATATTGAACTAAAATTCTTCAATTAAAACATAAAAGGAAACCTAGGTTGCATCAATCCATCAAAAACAAATCAAAAGCTTCACCTCTTAGCCCTAGCTAAGAGGTTTTAGTTCATCTCTAACATCCTTGAACTAGAAGCCTCAAAAACATAAAAACTACTAAAACAGGAAGAAAACTAAGAAAACTTGAAGTAGAATCCATCTCCCAAGCAATCCCCACGTCCTAGCATGCCCTGGTATGAAGGGAAGAAGTCCTTTTATAGCTTGGAGGTGTCCATTGCGTAAGAAACTTCTAGATTGTGCAAGGAATTACGCACTTGCGCAGAGAATTTCGGCGTTCGATGTAGAAACTGCCGTTTATGCATGTCAGACCGGTCGCACGACCGGTCTGAGCCTGTGGACGACCGGTCGCACGACCTATCGTAAAACGTCCAAATCTGTCCAGCGAGTTTTTATAAAATCCATCCTTCAATTTTTATTCAAGGACCGATCGCACGACCGGTCGCAGATGGTCCAGAGACATGTGCAGAAGGCTTCTTCTGTTGAGTGGCCAGACCGGTCGGACGACCGGTCTTGGCTATGGACAACCGGTCGCACGACCGGTCTTGAGTAGCTTTTCTCAGACCTCTTTTCTTTATCTCCTTTGCTTCTTTCTTCATCCTTTTGCACTTAGTTCTATGATCTTCAATGTATATAAAGTGCTCTATTTAGCCTTGAATCAGTGAAATCTCCATCATGTCCCTACAATCACAAATCATGCATTAGAGTAGACCTTTAAACGTGTAAATCGTGCGTAATGAGTGATGAATTGGGGTTAGAATATGCACAATTAAGAGCTCAACAATGTGTTTGTGAATTCCTAAACAAGTCCCTATGGATTGACCTCGATCTTACCGAGTTTATTACTACATGGCAACCCTACACTTGGGGAAGCGAACAAGTTTTTGGCGCCGTTGCCGTGGACTTTAACAGTTTTTCACAAATTTCTGAAAATAGAATCTATTTAGGATTTTTAGGAATAGTTCTAACTTAGTTTATTTTGATTTGTTTTTCTTTTTCAGGGATTTCTAGGAGGTTGAAGAAGACATAAGGATCTCAAGTGCTCGAATCAGGTTCTATCTTTCTAAACCTCACTCTTCTCCTTCTACTATTCATTCCTATCATATTCATCTCTTGTAGAGTGGCTGGAGACTCCTTTTGGATCTCTGAAAGGTAGGCCTTGTACCACTTGGATTCCTATTGGTCGGCTCTACCGTCTTGGATCACCTTGTGCTCAGAGATTTCTCTTCTCACCTCTACTCCTATTTCTTCTTTTTCTGCACTTTTCTTAAAGGATTCAAATAGTCGGTGGGGAGTTCTTTGAACCCCTATTAACCAAGACAAATCGGTCTCTATCCTTACTTCTGGCCTAGCCATTGCAAGACACCTTGTGCTTCGGTCCTAGAGAAGAGTAAAGAAGGGAAGAAAGAATTCGTTTCTCTTTTCGTTTCATATTTTTTTGGATTTGCATGCCACATTGGGCTCGGGATTCCAATAACCAACTCATTAGTGAAGGAGGAATAGTTGAAGGAATTGACAGAAAGCCACGTGCTAGGAGACATCTAAACTCTCCAATTTTGTCTGAAAACATGGCTGCAAATCAACCTAATCCGATGGCCAATCCTAATCTAGGTCAAAACCAAACTGAAACGGGGGAGATTGTGGTTGAGAATGTTACCCGACCAAGAACTTTACGTGATTTCTTGCAACCAGCAAGAGCAAGCACTCCCTCATGCATAATTTTTCCACAAAATGCAGGGAATGTGGATTTGAAACCGGGAGTGATCCAACTTCTCCCTAAATTCCATGGATTAGACAGTGAAAGCGCCTATCAACACCTTAAGGAGTTTGATGAGGTAATAACCACCATGCGCTTTGCTAATGTGATTGATGATGTGGTGAGACTCAAATTCTTCCCTTTTACTCTTAAAGATAAAGCTAAAGGTTGGCTTCATGCATTAAGGCCAAGATCAATTGGTGCATGGACTGATATGCATAGGGAATTCATAAAAAAATTCTTCCCTACTCACAAAACAAACATGTTGAAGCGCCTTATCGTGAACTTTGCCCAAAAAGAAGATGAAACCTTCTTCCAATGTTGGGAGAGGTTTGAGGACTTACTAAAAGCATGCCCACATCATGGCTATGAAATTTGACAGATTATAAGCTTTTTCTATGAAGGACTAACTTCACCCATGCGCCAATTTGTAGAGATGATGTGTAATGGGGAGTTCATGAATAAGGAAGCTGATGAAGCATGGGATTATTTGGAAGAATTGGCTGAGAATGCATAGTCTTGGGATACATCAAAACCAACAAATTTCAAGACTAGCCAACAAAAGGAAAAAGGGGGAATGTATGTCTTATCGGAAGAGTATAGCATAAGTGCACGGGTGGCTAGCCTCACAAGAAAAGTTGAGGCCATGGAATTAAGGAAAGGAGAGACGAACAACTCTAAGGACGTTGAAACTGTTTGTGGGATTTGTGCCGTAAATCAACATGCAACACAAGATTGTCCCGCAATCTCAACATTCCAAGAACAAGCAAATGCCATAAACAGTTATCAACGGCAATTTGGTGCTCCAAACTCAAACACGTATGATTCTAGTTGGAAGAACCATCCCAACTTCAGTTGGAGGAATGGACCCACTGCGAATGCAAACAATATCCCTCAAGCTTAACCTTTTCTAGGTCCATCCCTAATCATTACACCGAAAGCTACGCTAGAGGAGATGTTGGGTGCATTTGTATCGGTTCAAGCTGAGTATAACAATACTAATTCTCTGAAAATAGATGGGTTCATGCAAGAGCAATTGAAATTTAATCAAAATACAACTCAAGCCATCAATGACTTGAAAACCTCAATGGCTAGGGTTGAATCTCACCTCAGTGTTAGGGAGAAAGGCACACTTCCTGCCCAACCTCTTCCTAACCCAAGGACCCAATTTGAGATACAAGATGCAAGCTCATCCTCCCAACATATGGAGCATGTTCAAGCTATCACCACTTTGCGAAGTGGGAAAATAATTGATAAATCTAATTCGGTGAAGGCCCCACAGCCTAAGGATCCGAAAATTTCCAAGAGGATGATAACCTGAACAACACTCCACAAGAGAAAGAACCGGAAAGGCAATACAAGCTGGTTGCCCCGTTTCCACAAAGGTTGGTTTCACCTAAACCTTTAGACAAAAATCTGAAAATTTTAGAGGTTTTCAAGCAGGTGAAGATCAACATCCCATTGTTGGATGCCATTAAACAAATTCAGTCATATGCTAAGTTTTTTAAGAATCTTTGCACAATAAAAAGAAAAGAACATGTGCAAAAGAAGGCATTTTTGACAGAGAATGTAAGCGCCATTATAAATCACGGGATGCCCAAGAAATACAAAGATCCTGGTAGTCCGACAATATCATGCATAATTGGAGATTATCAGGTGAAACATGCTTTACTTGATCTAGGAGCAAGTGTGAACTTAATACCCTTTTCGATCTATGAACAATTGGGTTTAGGTGAATTAAAACCCACCAAAACCACATTACAACTCACTGACCGATCGATTCGTATTCCGAGAGGGGTGATTGAGGACGTTCTTGTCAAAGTTGACAAGGTCTACTACCCAGTGGACTTCATTGTCTTGGACACACAACCCATGGTTAATAGTGGCCCTCAAATTCCTGTCATACTGGGCCGCCCATTCCTAGCTACATCAAACGCTATCATAAATTGTAGGAGTGGGGTCATACAAATGTCCTTTGGTAATATGACGATTGAGTTAAATGCTTTCAATGTTGACAACCAACAAGAGGATGAAGATGAAGAGGGCCATGAAATAAACATGATCAATTCTATTGTGGAAGATGTGTCCCTCTCAACTCCTTACCTCAATCACTTAGAAGGAGATGCGGCCTATTCTCTTGATGAGAATGTTGATGTGATAGGGGACATAGTCGCACCTTTTGAGTCGGTATTGGCACATAACGTTAGCCAAGAGAAGGATGTGGAAACAACACTTCATTGTACTGAGAAATCAATTCATATATTCACACCTCTATGGATCATGCATACCGATCTTTACCAACCCTGGGATGATCCATACTTGTAAAATAAATGCCCAGGTAAATCTGAATGGAGACATAATTTTTCTGATAAATATGATACTGTCTCCTCTTATACATGTGGTGAAAACATTAATGAACCCGTTGAAATTCTTTTTTGGAATTTTCAGTGGCTTATCTGGATCACTCACACACATGTATACTGTAATGCAGGATATTGGATGACATTATTGCAAAACCTTTTGATTCATCTAATGATTCTGCTCGACTTTATGCTTTTGGATGAGTTGTTGGAATTGATCTCCTAGTCTGACGGAGGTATAGAGTAGTTAGGATTAGCATTTTGTTGCTTTTGTTTACTTTTGCTTAGGTTTGTTAGAAGGAGGAAGAATTCCACTTTTCACTTTCTCAGGTACTCTCATTCCTTGCTCCCTTTTATGTTCAAATTGCTCTCATGTTTTGTTCATTGCGCATCTTTTACATTGACGACAATGCAAGATTTGGTTGGGGGGTGTAGGATCACTTGGATGAATCCAGCGTTTTGTAACATTTCGAGCAATTATGTAAAAAAATTTCAATTTTCCTAAAATTCAAAACTCTTTTGAAAAACTTTGTTTCTATACATTCAAGATGATATGAGCATAAGTGGAGGAGATATAAAGTATATCAGGTTGTATGTCTGGAACTTCTCATAGCATAATGGTTTTATATGTGAATTCCCCTAGTTATGTGATTGATAGAAAATTTGAACACTTTTACACCTAGTTCACATTACACGATTTTCATGGGTTGAAAGAATTATGTGATTTGTGGGTTAGCTAGACTTTGATTTAAGGTGCTGAGAAACTAGGCCGGGGTACTTTGTCCATCCTTGTCCATGGGAAAATAACGAAAGATATGGATTTCTAAAAATCCTATCTAATTTAAAAGAAAAAGGAAAAGGAATGATGAAATTGGGAAAGATGGAAAAATGGTGGAAAATTCTGATTAGGGCTACCTACTACCAACCGGGGGATGGTCTACCCGTAACCAAAGCCGGAAATGGGACGTAGTGTGAAAGTCGTCGGAAGGACGGTAAGAAAAATTCCTGTCATTGGCTTGATGTGGCTCTATATACCTTGAGATCTATAGTCTGGTTGATTTATGAGGAAAATAATCCTAAAAACTCATGAGATGAAGTTTCACTATGCACACTAGGTTGAATTTGTTCAAGTTCTTCTATTTTTCAACCAATCAGCGGGAATTTCATATGAATGCTTATCATGTTTTGAGGGTTTACAATTTCAACCTCTATCACCTAATCTCTCTGAATCTTACACTTGTGTGTCTTGGGATATATAGAAGAATAATTTCTAAAAGAGAGTTGGGTTTTGGAGAATGGAATTGGTTTCACGCATGTTTTGCTCGGGACTAGCAAAATGCTGGTTGGGGGGTGTGTTGAGATCTTAATTGTGCATATTCTAACCCCAATTCATCACTCATTATGCATGGTTTTTGTTCGCTTCCCCAAGTGTAGGGTTGCGATGTAGTAATAAACTCGGTAAGACCGAGGTCGATCCACAGGGACTTATGTAGGATTTCACAAGCACATCCAATAGTTTCTATTGATAAGCTAACAATCAGGTTTTTGTATGAATTTGATGTGAGTAACAAATTTAAACTAATTTGAAGGTAAACAATTCTAAAAAGGCACTAGGGGTTCAAGGATCCACTTGTAGCAATCCTTGATGTTCAATCTGTTGTGGTTTCTCACTTTCTCAACTAGAATCGATCTTAAGATCTATCTAGCCGGATGATAGAGCTGTTAAACTAAACAATCTGTCATATGTAAGTCCAATGCATAGGATTCACTCAATGTAAGCTAAGCTAAGCATGCTCAATTGCATAGGTCAGTCCCAATTCCAAAAGGCTCAGTTCACAATCATAACCATCCTCAAGTCCTGTCACAAGACAAGGCTAGATCATGATTTGAACATGATTCAAATCACATGCACAGTCCCTTACATAATTCAGAAAATCAGAAAAATAGAACTTCGGTAGGAAGTTCCCACATGAAGATCATAGTACTAGAGCGTACTCCAATTCCTCGGATCATACAGGTCTAGACTAATACAAACCAATTAAGAATTTAAGTAATTCTCCCAAACATCCATGAGTCATCATAAGACTAAGAAAAACTACTTAAAACTTGTATAAACTTCAAACCATTGTTCATAAACATGAATTCCAAACTTAAAACCAACTTAGAACGAATTGAAACATCTTAGATCCACTACAAGCTTCACCTCTTAGCCCTAGCTAAGAGGTTTAGCTGCTCATGATCCAAGGAAACATGAAACAACAAAAAAACTCATAAAAATAGTAAAACAAACTAGAAGGAGTTGTGGAACTCTAAAATCCACTTCCGCCGCCTCCAACCTTGCTTAAACCCTTCTAAGATACCCTAGGAACGATCCCTAGGTGTCCTTTTATAGTGGGGAGGCTCCGCAACTCCAGAAGATTCGAGAATCTGCGTAACACTTACGCACTGTGCAAAGAAAATCGATGCCAGAATTAGCAGTTTAAAACTTACGCAGACGACCGATCGCACGACCGGTCGCAGTGGCTGGACGATCGGTCGCAGTGCTGGACGACCGGTCTCAAAACAGCCTAAAAGTGTCCAGAGAGTTTTGTCCCGAAAAATTAATTTAAGGACCGGTCGCACGACCGGTCGTAGAAGTGGACGACCGGTCGAACGACCGGTCGTGAATGGTCCAGAGAATAATGGCTTCTGGGTCTTCCTCTATGCATGCGCGGACCGGTCGGACGACCAGTTGTGGGCACCTTCTTCTGCATTCTCTTCTTCTTTTCTCTGACTTCTTTCTTTCATTCTTCGACGTTGGCCCCTTTGATCTTCTTTGCTTCTAACTAGCACCTTTAGGTCTTCAATTGATGCTTCTCTCTCTCATCCCTACAATCATGAATCCATGCATTAGATTAGTCTATAAACCATAACAACTAGCATAATGAGTGATGAATTGGGGTTAGAATATGCACAATTAAGAACTCAACACACCCCCCAACCAGCATTTTGCTAGTCTCGAGCAAAACATGCATGAAACTAATTCCATTCTCCGAAACCCAACCCCCCTTTAGAAACCATTCTTCTATACATCCCGAGATACATAAGAGTAAGAGTTAGAGAAATTAGGTGATAGAGGTTGAAATCATAAACTCTCAAATCATAATAAGTACCCATATGAAATTCCCGCTGATTGGTTGACAAATAGAAGAACTTGAACAATTTCAATCTAGTGTGCTTAGTGAAAATTCTTTTCATGAGTTTTCAGGGTTATCTTCTTCATAAATCAACGAGACTATGGATCTCAAGGTATATAAAGAAACAACAAGCCAATGATGGGAATTTGCCTTATTGTCCTTCCGACGACTTTCACACTACGTCCTATTTTCGGCTTTGGTTACGGGTAGACCATCCCTCGGTTGGTAGTAGGTAGCCCTAATCGGATTTTTCCACCATTTTCCGTCATTCCCAATTTCATCCTTCCTTTTCCTTTTTCTTTTAAATTAGATAGGATTTTTAGAAATCCATATCTTTCATTATTTTCCCATGGACAAGGATGGACAACATACCCCGGCTTGATGTCTCAACACCTTAAATCAACATCTAACTGATCCACAAATCACATAATCCCTTCAACCTGTGAAAATCGTGTAATGTGAACTAGATGTAAAAGTGTTCAAATTTTCTATCAATCACAAAAATAGGGGAATTCACATATAAAACCATTATGTTGTGAGAAATTCAAAACTTGCAACCTCACAAACTTCATATCTCCTCCTCTTATGCTCATATCATCTTGAATGCATAAAAGTAAAGTTTTTCAAAAGAATCTTGAATTTTTGAAAAATCGAAAAATTTCTACACAGTTGCTCGAAATGTTACAAAACGCTGGATTCATCCAAGTGATCCTACACCCCCCAACCGAATCTTGCATTGTCCTCAATGTAATAAGATATGCAATATGCAAAACATGAGAGCACTTTGAAAATAAAAGGGAGTGAGGGATGAGAGTACCTGAAAAAGTGAAAAGTGGAATTCTTCTTCCTTCTAACAAACTGTTTGCTTCCCCAAGTGTAGGGTTGCGATGTAGTAATAAACTCGGTAATACCGAGGTCGATCCACAGGGACTTATGTAGGATGTCACAAACTCATCCACAAGTTTCTATTGAAGCTAACAATCAAAGTTTGAATAGAATGTGTGTGATTAACAGTTTAAGCTAAATTGAATGTAAATAATTATAAGAGGTACTAGGGGTTCGAGGATCCACTTGTAGCAATCCTCGATGTTCAATCCGCTGTGGTTTCCCATTCTCTCAACTAGAATCACCAGTCAGGTCTATCTAGTCGGATAATAGAACTATTAAACCAGAAGTCTGTAACAAGTAAGTTCTGTACATAACGTTCACTCAACTCTAGGCTGATCTGAGCATGCTCATTGCATAGGTCATTCACCTTTTCTATAGGTCCAATTCCCAATCATAACCATCCTCAAGTCTTCTCACAAGACAAGGCTAGATCATGATTTGAACTGGATTCAAATTATATGCACAGTCCATACATATTCCAGATAATCAACCAAAACTAGAACTTTGGCATGAAGTCCCTTCATGAAGAGCTTAGTGCTAGAGCGCACTCTGATTCCTCAGATCATACAGGTCTAGACCGTTGCAAACCAAATAAGAAGATAAGTAATTCATCCAAACATCCATGAGTCATCACAAGACTAAGAGAAATTACTTAAAAACTTGCATAAACTTCAAACCTTAGTTCATAATTGTTAATGTCAAATTTCGTAACGAGATCCTCCGGCTTTTCTCCTTCGCTCCAGCAGGGATTTCCACCACCAGACCTGAAGCAAGACAGCGAATAAGGGTGGCTGGGGACCAGCCGTTAGCCCTCCGATGCTCAAGTTAGACCACAGAAGAGAAGCCAAGCAAAACGGGACCAAGATTGAATGATGTGTACGTACCTGCTCTCAATGGAGCCACCCCTTTATATAGATCTGAAGCAATCCAATCTGTTACGTGAGATGTCGAAATCCCGTTGATGTCGCATACGATACTGAGAATTCGCTGATTTCTTGGGATAAGATCCTATCTTTTTAGTAGATCCAACCCAATGACTTATTCCAACAATCACGCCCCTAGATGGTAATCCCTTGAAATCCGGCTGGATCCGGCTGGAAACCATAGTTGGAGTCATGACCTCCGAAAAGGAAGGAGACGCCCGTAGTTGGAGTCATGGCCTCCGAAAAGGAAGGAGACGCCCGTAGTTGGAGTCATGGCCTCCGAAAAGGAAGGAGACGCCCGTAGTTGGAGTCATAGCCTCCGAACTGGTTGCAACCCGTAGGAAAGCTGCTCGCAGGTTAAAATGTGGTCGCGAGTCCAAGTACATATTTTGGATGTAACATCTTTCAACGACTTGTGAGAAGGTCTGCTCGCGGATCGAGCTTTGCCGTATTTGACTATCGGTTATGAAGACTCGAGACTTGCGAATAGCTGCTCCATATTTTTCAATCTATGACTCCTGACCAGGTGAGCTCGAGAGTCGAATGGTCGTCCCGCACTTATCCAATATTCGACTCTCGATCATATAATCTCGAGAGTCGAATGGACGTCCCGCACTTATCCAATATTCGACTCTCGATCAGATAATCTCGAGAGCGAGAGCGAAGTGGGCATTTCCGCGTGAAATCTTATCTCCATCATTTTGCCTATAACAATAATCATGAATTCCAAAACTGAAAACCACTTAACTACGAATTAAAACATCTTGGATACACTACAAGCTTCACCTCTTAGCCCTAGCTAAGAGGTTTAGCTGCTCATGATCCAAGGAAACATGAAACAACTACAAAAAGCATAAAAACAGCAAAGCAAACCAAAAGGAGTTGTGAAACTCCAATCTTCACTTTCACAGCTTCCAACCTCGCTTGAACCCCTCCCCGATGCCCTAGGAACGATCCCTAGGTGTCCTTTTATAGTCTGGACGCTCCACAACTTTGGAAGAATCGAGAACTTGCGTAACACTTACGCAGCGCAGAGAAAATCGGGATGAAATTAGAAATTTCTAACTTCTTTCGCACAGCCGACCGGTCATGACCGGTCGGCCTCAATAAACAACCACTCCAGCAAGCATGCCCGACCGGTCAAGACCGGTCGGGCCTATTTATCTTCAGTCCAGCAATGATGTCCGACCGGTCAAGACCGGTCGGACGTTTCTTCTTATGTTACAGCAGCCATGGCCGACCGGTCATGACCGGTCGGCCTTCCTTAGTACCTCCAAACACGCATGGCTGACCAGTCACTGACCGGTCTGGCTTCCTTGGCCGACCGGTCACGATCGGTCAGCTCTCTTTTCTTCTTGTTTTCATCCTTTCTTTCTTCTGCTTTCTTTTCTTCTTTACTTCTTTCTTTCTTTTCTTCTTTGGTCCTCAAACGTTCTTCATCAGAATGATCCCAAGTGAACCCTTTTCGTCTTCAATTGAATGGAATTCCCTCTCAGTCCTGTAGTCACAAAATATGCATTGGGTTAGCCTACAAACCATACAAACCTTGCACAATGAGTGATGAATTGGGGTTAGAATATGCACAATTAAGAGCTCAACACACCCCCCAACCAGCATTTTGCTAGTCCCGAGCAAAACATGCGTGAAACTATTCTCATTCTTCAAAGCTTAACTCTCTTTCAGAAACCATCCTTCTATACATTCCAAGGTTCATAAGCTTAAGATTCAGAAACATTAGGCAACAGAGGTTGAAACCGTAAACTCTCAAAGCATAATAAGCATTCATATGAAATTCCCGCCGATTGGTTGATAAATAGAAAGATTAGAACAAATTTAACCTAGTGTGGGTAGTGAAAATTCATCTCACGAGTTTTTAGGATTATCTTCTTCATAGATCAAGTAGATTATAGAACTCAAGGTACATAGAGCCATATCAAGCCAAAGACAGGAATTTGCCTTACCGTCCTTCCGACGACTTTCACACTACGTCCCATTTCCGGCTTTGGTTACGGGTAGACCATCCCCCGGTTGGTAGTAGGTAGCCCTAATCGGAATTCTCCACCATTTTTCCACATTCCCAATTTCATTCTTCCTTTTCCTTTTTCTTTTTTTTTTCTTTTTTTTTTTTTAAATTAGATAGGATTTTTAAAAATCCATATCTTTCATTATTTTCCCATGGACAAGGATGGACAAAGTACCCCGGCCTGATTTCTCAATACCTTAATTCAAAGTCTAGCTAATCCATAAATCACATAATCCCTTCAACTCATGAAAATCGTGTAATGTGAACTAGGTGTAAAGATGTTCAGATTTTCTATCCATCACAAAATAGGGGAGTTCACATATAAAAACCATTATGCTGTGAGGAATTCCAGACTTCCAGCCCTATACACTTCATATCTCCTCCTCTTATGCTCATATCAACTCGAATGCCTAGAACCAGTGTTTTCCAAAAGAGTCTCAAATTTTTGAAAAATCGAAAAAATTTCCACATGATTGCTTGAAATGTTGCAAATCGCTGAATTCATCCAAGAGATCCTACACCCCCCAACCAAATCTTGCATTGTCCTCAATGTAAAAGATGTGCAATGAGCAAAACATGAGAGCAATTTGAAAATAAAAGGGAGTGAGGAAAGATAGTACCTGAGAGAGTGAAAAGTGAAGATCTTCCTCCTTCTAACAAACCTATGAAAACGAAAACAAAAGCAGCAAAATCCTAATCCTAACTACTCTATACCTCCATCAGACTAGGAGATCAATCATCCTAATACACAGGATCATTCAGAGGTATGGACATACCTTCTGAAGGGAAGTTCTCAAAGAACGGCTTTAATCGCTGCCCATTTGCTTTAAAAATGTTGCCGTTCCTTGGATTTAATAGCTCAACAGTCCCATATGGATAGACAGTTTGCACAACGTAGGGACCGGTCCACCGAGATCTCAATTTTCCCGGAAATAGATGTAAGCGAGAATTATACATGAGGACTTTTTGATTTATCGTGAATGTCTTGCGAAGAATATTCTTATCATGGAATATCTTCGTCTTGTCCTTGTAAATTCTTGCATTCTCATAAGCTTCATTACGGATTTCTGCAAGTTCATTCAATTGAAGTTTGCGTAACGAGCTTGCCTTGTCAGGATTGAAATTTATCTTCTTAATAGCCCAATACGCCTTATGTTCCAACTCCACAGGTAAGTGACAAGCCTTCCCATAGACAAGTCTATAGGGAGACATTCCAATAGGAGTTTTAAAGGCAGTACGGTAAGCCCAAAGCGCATCGGTAAGTCGAAGTGACCAATCCTTGCGATCAGGATGCACCGTTTTCTCTAAAATGTGTTTAATCTCTCTATTGGATATCTCAGCTTGTCCACTAGTTTGTGGGTGATAGGGAGTGCTCACTTTGTGCGTTACGCCATATTTCTTCATTAATGCTTCAAAAGGGCGATTGCAAAAGTGAGACCCTCCATCACTTATGATGACTCGAGGCATTCCAAACCGGGAAAGAATGTTTTCTTTTAAGAATCGAATGACCGTTTTATGGTCATTATTCCGGCAAGGGATGGCCTCGACCCATTTGGAAACATAATCAACGGCAAGCAAGATGTATAAGTTTCCAAAAGAAGATGGGAATGGGCCCATGAAATCGATGCCCCAACAATCAAAAATTTCGATAATTAAGATGGGATTGAGTGGCATCATATTTCTACGGGAGATTCCTCCTAATTTCTGACAAGGTTCGTAAGCTTTGCAAAACTCATGTGTGTCTTTGAACATGGTGGGCCAATAAAACCCACATTGCAGAATTTTCGCTGTGGTCTTTTTAGCCGAAAAATGGCCACCACATGCTTGAGAATGACAGAAGGAGATGATACTTTGTTGCTCATCATCTGGGACACATCTCCTTATGATTTGGTCGGGACAATACTTGAACAAGTATGGGTCGTCCCATAGAAATTTCCGTACCTCTGAGAAGAATCTATCCTTATCATGCTTATTCCAATATGTAGGAATTGTACCTGTAGCAAGATAATTAGCAATGTCCGCATACCATGGCAATTGGGAAACAGCAAAAAGTTGTTCATCAAGGAACATGTCATTGATTGCAGTCGTTTCAGGGGAATCAGTGAGGACAAGTCGAGAGAGATGGTCAGCTACTACATTCTCTACTCCTTTCTTATCACGTATTTCTAAGTCGAATTCTTGGAGTAGGAGGATCCATCTTAATAACCGTGGTTTAGCATCCTTCTTAAAGAGAAGATACTTAAGCGCGGCATGGTCAGTGAATACAATGATCTTGGATCCAATCAAGTAGGATCTGAACTTCTCCAAGGCAAAAACTATGGCTAAAAGTTCCTTTTCAGTAGTGGTGTAGTTTGCCTGGGCTGAGTTTAGGGTTCTACTTGCATAGTAGATAACACATGGCTTTTTATCTTTTCTTTGGCCTAACACAGCCCTAATAGCATAGTCGCTAGCATCGCACATAATCTCAAAAGGAAGGCTCCAATCAGGTGGTTGCATTATTGGGGCGCATGTCAACATGCCTTTAAGGGTGGTAAAGGCCTTTTGACATTCTTCACTCCACTCAAATGAATTTTCCTTTTGAAGTAGGTTACATAAAGGACGAGAGAGTGAACTGAAATCCTTTATGAACCGTCTATAAAATCCTGCGTGTCCTAAAAAGGACCGTATATCTCGTATGCTTTTGGGTGGTGGAAGGTTAGAGATAAGGTCAATTTTCGCCTTGTCCACCTCAATTCCATTTTGTGAAACGATGTGACCAAGTACAATTCCCTTTTTAACCATGAAGTGGCACTTTTCCCAATTGAGCACAAGGTTCTTCTCTTCACATCTTTTTAGCACAGATTTCAAGTGCTCAAGGCACTCATCAAAGCTACAACCGAATACGGAAAAATCATCCATGAAGACTTCGAGAATTGTCCCCACCATGTCAGAAAAGATGCTCATCATACAACGCTGAAAAGTGGCAGGGGCATTACATAGTCCAAACGGCATCCGTCGATAGGCAAAAGTGCCGAATGGACATGTGAATGTAGTCTTTTCTTGGTCTTCACGGGCAATTTCTATTTGGTTGTACCCTGAATAGCCATCAAGGAAGCAAAAGTGGGAATGACCCGCCAACCGTTCTTAAATCTGATCAACAAACGGTAGGGGGAAGTGGTCTTTCCTCGTGACAGTGTTTAGCTTCCTGTAGTCAATGCACATTCTCCAATCGGTAGTGACTCTAGTTGGTACGAGTTCATTATTGGCATTGGTTACAATGGTTATTCCGGATTTCTTAGGCACCACTTGAGTTGGGCTCACCCATTGGCTATCAGATATTGGGTAAATGATACCTACATCCAATAGTTTCACCACTTCGGCCTTAACCACATCCTTCATATTTGGATTTAGTCGTCTTTGTGGTTGCCGGGATGTCTTTGCATTTTCCTCAAGATGTATGCGGTGAGTGCAAATCAGTGGGTCTATGCCTTTGAGATCCGCAATTGTCCATCCGATGGCACTCTTGTGCTCTAATAGGGTGGCTATTAGCCTACTCTCTTGTTCCTCATCCAAGTGGGAAGAAATCACCACTGGATATGTCTCATCTCGACCTAAATAAACATATTTTAGCTCACTTGGCAATGGTTTTAGGTCGAGTTTTGGTGCCTTAATGTTGGATGGGAGGGCCTTGTTCTCATTTATAGGCAAAGGTTCAATTGGGGTCCTCCATCTTTTATTTTCACGCACCATCATCACATCTAGAATGGCATCCATCTCTTGTGTTGTATCATCATTCATATCATGGAGATGGGCCACACATGCCTCCAAAGGGTCGGAAAATAGTGACAAGGGGATTGTACCTTCCACGAATGATTCGATCATGTTTAATTCGTGGATATCATCATCAACTTCCCGCGGTTGTTTGCATAACTCAAATATGTTAAGCTCAAGGGTCATATTTCCAAAGGACATTTGTACAAGTCCGTTTCTACAATTGATAATGGCGTTTGAGGTAGCTAGAAATGGTCGTCCAAGTATGATGGGAATTTGAGTACCGGTGCCTATCACAGGATGTGTGTCCAAGACAATAAAATCTACTGGGTAGTAGAATTTATCAACTTGGACTAGAACATCCTCTACCATTCCTCTCGGTATCCGGATGGATCTATCAGCAAGTTGGAGTGTGGTTTTGGTGGGTTTCAATTCACCTAACCCAAGTTGTTCATAGACCGAGTATGGGATGAGATTCACACTTGCCCCCAAGTCGAGTAGGGCTTGTTTAATTTGGTAGTCTCCTATGATGCATGATATGGTTGGACTACCCGGATCTTTGTATTTTTGGGGCACCTCTTGTTTGATGATGGCACTCAAATTCTCAGCCAAAAGCACTTTGTTGTGGACGTTATGTTTTCTTTTGATTGTACACAATTCCTTTAAAAATTTGGCATAAGATGGTATTTGTTTTATCGCATCCAACAGCGGAATGTTGATCTTCACCTGCTTGAAAACTTCCAGAATTTCCAGATTTTTATCTAAAGGTTTAGGTGAAATCAACCTTTGTGGAAATGGGGCAACCGGCTTGTATTGTCTTTCCGGTTCTTTCTCTTGTGGAATATTGTTTGGGCTATCATCCTCTTTGGGAGTTTCCGGATCCTTAGGCTTGGGAGCCTTCACCGGATTGGATTTATCAATTTCTTTCCCACTTCTCAAAGTGGTGATAGCTTGGACATGTTCCGTATGGTGGGAGGATGAGCTTGCATCTTGTATCTCATACTGGGTCCTTGGGTTAGGAAGAGTTTGAGCAGGAAGTGTGCCCTTCTCTCTACCACTCAGGTGAGCTTCAACTCTAGCCAGAGATGTTTTCAATTCATTAATGGCTTGGTTTGAATTTTGATTGAATTTCAATTGCTCTTGCATGAACCCATCTATTTTTAGAGAATTTGTCTTGTTATACTCATTCTGGACCGATACGAGTGCACCCAACATCTCTTCTAGTGATACTTTTGGAGTGTTGTTTGCATTTGCAGTGGGTCCATTCCTCCAACTGAAGTTGGGATGGTTCTTCCAATTAGGATTATACGTGTTTGAGTTTGGAGCACCATATTGCTGCTGATAACTGTTTATGGCATTTGTTTGTTCTTGTAAGATGCTTTGGACTGCTGAAATTGTGGGACAATCTGGTGTAGCATGTTGATTTCCAGCACAAATTCCACAAACAGTTTCAACCTCAGTGGAGTTGATTGTTTCTCCTTTCCTTAATTCCATGGCTTCAACCTTTCTTGTAAGGCTAGCCAACCGTGCACTTATGCTATCTTCCTCTGATAAGACATACATTCCTCCCTTTTCCTTTTGTTGGCCAATCTTGGAATTTGTTGGTTTAGATGTGTCCCAAGATTGTGCACTTTCAGCCAATTCTTCCAGATAATCCCATGCTTCATCAGCTTCCTTATTCATGAACTCCCCATTACACATCATCTCTATAAATTGGCGCATGGATGGAATCAGTCCTTCATAGAAAAAACTTATAATCCGCCAATTTTCATAGCCATGATGTGGGCATGCGTTTAATAGGTCCTTGAATCTCTCCCAACATTGGGAAAAGGTTTCATCCTCCTTTTGGGCAAAGTTCATGATAAGGCGCTTAAGCATGTTCGTTTTGTGAGTAGGGAAGAATTTTTTTATAAATTCTCTGTGCATATCATTCCATGACCCAATTGATCTTGGCCTCAATGCATAAAGCCAACCCTTGGCTTTATCCTTAAGAGTGAAAGGGAAGAATTTAAGTCTTACTACATCTTCAGTCACATTTGCAAAGTGCATGGTGGTGATTACCTCATCAAACTCCCTAAGGTGTTGATAGGCACTTTCACTGTCTAAACCATGGAATTTAGGGAGAAGATTGATCACTCCCGGTTTCAAATCCACATTCCCTGCATTTGGTGGAAATACTATGCATGAGGGAGTGCTCGTTCTTGCAGGTTGCAAGAAATCATGTAAAGTCCTAGGTCGGGGAACATTCTCAACCACATTCTCCCCTGTTTCGGTTTGATTTTGAACCGGGTTAGGTTGATTTGTAGCCATACTTTCAGATAAAATTGGAGAATCTAGATGTCTCCTAACACGTGGCTCTCTATCAATGCCTTCTACTATCCCCCCTTCACTTATGAGTCGGTTATTGGAATCCCGAGCCCAATGTGGCATGCAAAATCAAAAATAAGAAACAAAAAGGAAAAAGAATTCTTCCTTCTTTTTCTTTACTCTTCTCTAAGACCGAAGCACAAGGTGTCTTGCAATGGCTAGGCCAGAAACAAAGATAGAGACCGATTTCTCCTGGTCAATAGGGGTTCAGAGAACACCCCACCCACTCTTTGAATCTTTTGAGAAAAGGTGCAGAAAAAGGAGAAAGAGGAGTAGAGATGAGAAAAGAAATCCCTGAGCACAAGGTGATCCAAGACGGCAGAGCCGACCAATAGGAATCCAGGTGGCAAAAAGGCCGACCTTTCAGAGATCCAAAAGGAGTCTCCACCCACTCTACAAGAGATGAATAAAATAAGAATGACTAGGAGAAGGAGAAGAGTAAGGTTTTAAAAGGATAGAACCTGATTCGCACTTGAAATCCTTGAATCTTCTTCAGCTTCCTAGAAACCTCTGAAAAAATCAAATAAACAAACTAAGTTAGTTCTAAAAATCTAAAAGAGTCCTAAATAGATACTAATTTCAGAAATTTGTGAAAACCGTCAAGGTCCCCGGCAGCGGCGCCAAAAACTTGTTCGCTTCCCCAAGTGTAGGGTTGCGATGTAGTAATAAACTCGGTAATACCGAGGTCGATCCACAGGGACTTATGTAGGATGTCACAAACTCATCCACAAGTTTCTATTGAAGCTAACAATCAAAGTTTGAATAGAATGTGTGTGATTAACAGTTTAAGCTAAATTGAATGTAAATAATTATAAGAGGTACTAGGGGTTCGAGGATCCACTTGTAGCAATCCTCGATGTTCAATCCGCTGTGGTTTCCCATTCTCTCAACTAGAATCACCAGTCAGGTCTATCTAGTCGGATAATAGAACTATTAAACCAGAAGTCTGTAACAAGTAAGTTCTGTACATAACGTTCACTCAACTCTAGGCTGATCTGAGCATGCTCATTGCATAGGTCATTCACCTTTTCTATAGGTCCAATTCCCAATCATAACCATCCTCAAGTCTTCTCACAAGACAAGGCTAGATCATGATTTGAACTGGATTCAAATTATATGCACAGTCCATACATATTCCAGATAATCAACCAAAACTAGAACTTTGGCATGAAGTCCCTTCATGAAGAGCTTAGTGCTAGAGCGCACTCCGATTCCTTAGATCATACAGGTCTAGACCGTTGCAAACCAAATAAGAAGATAAGTAATTCATCCAAACATCCATGAGTCATCACAAGACTAAGAGAAATTACTTAAAAACTTGCATAAACTTCAAACCTTAGTTCATAATCATGAATTCCAAAACTGAAAACCACTTAACTACGAATTAAAACATCTTGGATACACTACAAGCTTCACCTCTTAGCCCTAGCTAAGAGGTTTAGCTGCTCATGATCCAAGGAAACATGAAACAACTACAAAAAGCAAAGCAAAAGGAGTTGTGAAACTCCAATCTTCACTTTCACAGCTTCCAACCTCGCTTGAACCCCTCCCCGATGCCCTAGGAACGATCCCTAGGTGTCCTTTTATAGTCTGGAAGCTCCACAACTTTGGAAGAATCGAGAACTTGCGTAACACTTACGCAGCGCAGAGAAAATCGGGATGAAATTAGAAATTTCTAACTTCTTTCGCACAGCCGACCGGTCATGACCGGTCGGCCTCAATAAACAACCACTCCAGCAAGCATGCCCGACCGGTCAAGACCGGTCGGGCCTATTTATCTTCAGTCCAGCAATGATGTCCGACCGGTCAAGACCGGTCGGACGTTTCTTCTTATGTTACAGCAGCCATGGCCAACCGATCATGACCGGTCGGCCTTCCTTAGTACCTCCAAACACGCATGGCTGACCGGTCACTGACCGGTCTGGCTTCCTTGGCCGACCGGTCACGACCGGTCAACTCTCTTTTCTTCTTGTTTTCATCCTTTCTTTCTTCTGCTTTCTTTTCTTCTTTACTTCTTTCTTTCTTTTCTTCTTTGGTCCTCAAACGTTCTTCATCAGAATGATCTCAAGTGAACCCTTTTCGTCTTCAATTGAATGGAATTCCCTCTCAGTCCTGTAGTCACAAAATATGCATTGGGTTAGCCTACAAACCATACAAACCTTGCACAATGAGTGATGAATTGGGGTTAGAATATGCACAATTAAGAGCTCAACACAAACCTAAGCACAAGCAAATAAAAGCAACAAAATCCTAATCCTAGCTACTCTATACCTCCATCAGACTAGGAGATCAATCATCCTGATACACAGGATCATTCAGAGGTATGGATATACCTTCTGGAGGAAATTTCTCAAAGAACGGCTTTAATCGCTGCCCATTCGCCTTAAAAATGTTGCCGTTCCTTAGATTTAACAGCTCGACAGTCCCATATGGATAGACATTTTTCACAATGTAGGGACCGGTCCATCGAGATCTCAATTTTCCTGAAAATAGATGTAGGCGAGAATTATACATGAGGACTTTTTGATTGATCGTGAATGTCTTGCGAAGAATATTCTTATCATGGAATATCTTCGTCTTGTCCTTGTAAATTCTCGTATTCTCATATGCTTCATTCCGGATTTCTGCAAGTTCATTCAACTGTAGTTTCCGCAACGAGCTTGCCTTGTCAGACTCAAAATTCATTTTCTTAATTGCCCAATATGCCCTATGTTCCAACTCCACAGGCAAGTGACAAGCCTTCCCATAGACAAGTCTATAGGGAGACATTCCAATAGGGGTCTTAAAAGTAGTACGGTAAGCCCAAAGCGCATCGGTAAGCTGAAGTGACCAATCCTTGCGATCGGGGTTCACCGTTTTCTCTAAAATGTGTTTAATCTCCCTATTGGATATCTCATCTTGTCCACTAGTTTGTGAGTGATAGGGAGTGCTCACTTTGTGTGTTACGCCATATTTCTTCATTAAGGTTTCAAAAGGGCGATTGCAAAGGTGAGACCCTCCATCACTTATGATGACTCGAGGTGTTCCAAACCGGAAAAGAATATTCTCTTTTAAGAAGCGAATGACCATTTTATGGTCATTATTCTGGCAAGGGATGGCCTCCACCCATTTGGAAACATAATCAACGGCAAGCAAGATGTATACGTTTTCAAAAGAAGATGGGAATGGGCCCATGAAATCGATGCCCCAACAATAAAAAATTTCGATTATTAAGATGGGATTGAGTAGCATCATATTTCTACGGGAAATTCCTCCTAATTTCTGACAAGGTTCACATGCTTTGCAAAACTCATGTGTGTCTTTGAACATGGTGGGCCAATAAAACCCACATTGCAGAATTTTCGTTGTGGTCTTTTTAGTCGAAAAGTGGCCACCACATGCCTGAGAATAACAGAAGGAAATGATACTTTGTTGTTCCTCATCTGGCACACATCTCCTTATGATTTGATCGGGACAATACTTGAATAAGTATGGGTCATTCCATAGGAATTTTTGCACCTCCATGAAGAATTTATCCTTATTTTGTTTTTTCCAATGTGTAGGAATTGTACCTATAGCAAGATAGTTAGCAATGTCCGCATACCATGGCAATTGGGAAATAGCAAAAAGTTGTTCATCAGGGAATATGTCATTGATCGCAGTCATTTTAGGGGAATCAGTGAGGACAAGTCGAGAGAGATAGTCAGCTACTATATTTTCTACTCCTTTCTTATCACGTATTTCTATGTCAAATTCCTGGAGTAGAAGGATCCATCTTAACAACCGTGGTTTAACATCCTTCCTAGAGAGAAGATACTTAAGCGCGACATGGTCAGTGAATATAATGATCTTGGATCCAATTAAGTAGGACCTAAACTTGTCCAAGGCAAAAACTACGGCTAAAAGTTATTTTTCAGTAGTGGTGTAGTTTGCTTGGGCTGAGTTTAGGGTTCTACTTGCATAGTAGATGACACATGGCTTTTTCTCTTTTCTTTGGCCTAGCACTGCCCCAATAGCATAGTCGCTAGCATCGCACATAATCTCAAAAGGAAAGCTCCAATCAGGTGGTTGCATTATGTGAGCACATGTCAATATACCTTTAAGGGTGGTAAAGGCCTTTTGACATTCTTCATTCCACTCGAATGAATTTTCCTTTTGAAGTAGGTTACATAAAGAACGCGAGAGTGAACTGAAGTCTTTTATGAACCTTCTGTAAAATCCTGCGTGTCCCAAAAAGGACTGTACATCTCGTATGCTCTTGGGTGGTGGAAGGTTAGAGATAAGATCGATTTTCGCTTTGTCCACCTCGATTCCATTTTGTGAAACGATGTGACCAAGTACAATTCCCTTTTGAACCAGGAAGTGGCACTTCTCCCAATTCAGCACAAGGTTCTTTTCTTCACATCTTTTCAGCACAGATTTCAAGTGCTCAAGGCACTCATCAAAGCTACAACCAAATACGGAAAAATCATCCATGAAGACTTCGAGAATTGTCCCTAGCATGTCAGAAAAGATACTCATCATGCAACGCTGAAAGGTGGCAGGGGCATTACATAGTCCAAACGGCTTCCGTCGATAGGCGAAAGTGCCGAATGGACATGTGAATATAGTCTTTTCTTGGTCTTCACGGGCAATCTCTATTTGGTTGTACCCTGAATAGCCATCAAGGAAGCAAAAGTGGGAATGACCCGCCAACCGTTCTAAAATTTGATCAACAAACGGTAGGGGGAAGTGGTCTTTCCTCGTGACAGTGTTTAGCTTCCTGTAGTCAATGCACATTCTCCAACCGGTAGTGACTCTAGTTGGTATGAGTTCATTATTGGCATTGGCTACGATGGTTATTCCGGATTTCTTAGGCACCACTTGAGTTGGGCTCACCCATTGACTATCGGATATTGGGTAAATAATACCCACTTCCAATAGTTTCACCACTTCGGCTTTAACCACATCCTTCATGTTTGGATTTAGTCATCTTTGTGGTTGCCGGGATGTCTTCGCATTCTCCTCAAGGTGTATGCGATGAGTACAAATCAGTGGGTCTATGCCTTTGAGATCCGTAATTGACCATCCAATGGCACTCTTGTGCTCTAATAGAGTGGCCATTAGCCTACTCTCTTGTTCCTCATCCAAGTGGGAAGAAATTACCACTGGATATGTCTCATCTCGACCTAAATAAACATATTTCAGCTCACTTGGTAATGGTTTTAGGTCGAGTGTTGGTGCCTTGATGTTGGATGGGAGGGCCTTGTTCTCATTTACAGGCAAAGGCTCAAATAAGGCCCTTCATCTTTTATTATTGAGCACCGGCATCACACCTAGAATGGCATCCATCTCTTGTATTGTGTCATCATTTATCTCATGAGAATGGGCCACACATGCCTCCAAAGGGTTGGTTGATAGTGACAAGGGGAATGTATCTTCCACGAATGATTCAATCATGTTTAGTTCGTGGATATCATCATCAACCTCCCGTGGTTGTTTACATAAATCAAATATGTTAAGCTCAAGGGTCATATTTCCAAAGGACATTTGTACAAGTCCGTTTATACAATTGATAATTGCATTTGAAGTAGCTAGAAACGGTCATCCAAGTATGACGGGAATTTGAGCACCGGTGCTTATCACGGGATGTGTATCCAAGACAATAAAGTCTACCGGGTAGTAGAATTTATCAACTTGTACTAGAACATCCTCAATCATTCCTCTCAGTATACGAATGGATCTATCAGCAAGTTGCAGTGTGGTTTTGGTGGGTTTCAACTCACCTAACCCAAGTTGTTCGTAAACAGAGTAAGGAATGAGGTTCACACTTGCCCCTAAATCGAGTAAGGCTCGTTTAATCCGGTAATCTCCTATGATGCATGAGATGGTTGGACTACCCGGATCCTTGTATTTTTCGGGCACCTCTTGTTTGATGATGGCGCTCAAATTCTCAATCAAAAGTACTTTGTTGTGAACATTGTGTTTCCTTTTGACTGTACACAATTCCTTTAGAAATTTGGCATAAGGTGGTATTTATTTTATTGCATCCAACAATGGGATGTTGATCTTCACCTGCTTGAATACTTCTAAAATTTCTAGATTTTTATCTAAATGTTTAGGTGAAATCAACCTTTGTGGAAACGGGGCAACCGGCTTGTATTGCCTTTCCGGTTCTTTCTCTTGTGGAGTGTTGATTGAGCTATCATCCTCTTTGGAAATTTCTGGATCCTTAGGCTTTGGGGCCTTCACCGGATTAGATTTGTCAATTTCTTTCCCACTTCTCAAAGTGGTGATAGCTTGAACATGTTCCGTGTGGTGGGAGGATGAGCTTTCATCTTGTATCTCAAACTGGGTTCTTGGGTTAGGAAGAGGTTGGGCAGGAAGTGTGCCCTTCTCTCTAACACTAAGATGAGATTCAACTCTAGCCATTGAGGTTTTCAATTCATTGATGGCTT
The DNA here is from genome assembly GCA_003013855.2 of Liriodendron chinense. Lineage (NCBI taxonomy): Eukaryota > Viridiplantae > Streptophyta > Magnoliopsida > Magnoliales > Magnoliaceae > Liriodendron > Liriodendron chinense. The sequence goes on along the minus strand of PVNU02003580.1, from coordinate 106,132 downwards.
GAGTTGAATTTTGATTGAATTTCAATTGTTCTTGCATGAACCCATCTATTTTTAGAGAATTTGTCTTGTTATACTCAGCTTGGACCTATATGAATGCACCCAACATCTCCTCTAGCGTCACTTTTGGAGTAATGACTAGAGATGGACCTAGTATAGGTTGAGCTTGAGGGATGGGGGCTGCATTCGCAGCGGGTCCTTTCCTCCAACTGAAGTTGGGATGATTCTTCCAACTAGCATTAAACGTGTTTGAAGTTGGAGCACCAAATTGCCGTTGATAACTATTTATGGCATTTGATTGTTCTTGTAAGATGTCCTGAATTGCTGAAATTGTGGGACACTCTTGTGTTGCATGTTGATTTCCAACACAAATTCCACAAACAGTTTCAACGTCATTGGAGTTAATCGTCTCTCCTTTCCTCAATTCCATGGCTTCGACCTTTCTTGTGAGGCTAGCCACTCGTGCACTTATGCTATCCTCTTCTGATAAGACATACATTCGTCCTTTTTCTTTTTGTTGGCCAGTCTTGGAATTTGTTGGTTTCGATGTATCCCAAGACTGTACATTCTCAACCAATTCTTCCAAATAATTCCATGCTTCATCAGCCTCCTTATTCATGAACTCCCCATTACACATCATCTCTACGAATTGGCCATGGGTGAAGTCAGTCCTTCATCGAAAAAGCTTATAACCCGCCAAATTTCATAGCCATGATGTGTGCATGCGTTTAATAGGTCCTTAAACCTCTCCCAACATTGGAAGAAGGTTTCATCTTCCTTTTGGGCAAAGTTCATGATAAGGTGCTTCAACATGTTTGTTTTGTGAGTAGGGAAGAATTTTTTTATGAATTCCCTATGCATATCAGTCCATGCACCAATTGATCTTGGCCTTAATGCATGAAGTCAACCTTTAGCTTTATCTTTAAGAGTAAAAGGGAAGAATTTAAGTCTCACCACATCGCCAGTCACATTAGCAAAGTGCATGGTGGTTATTACCTCATCGAACTCCTTAAGGTGTTGATAGGCACTTTCACTGTCTAATCCATGAAATTTAGGGAGAAGTTGGATCACTCCCGGTTTCAAATCCACATTCCCTGCATTTGGTGAAAAAATTATGCCTGAGGGAGTGCTCGCTTTTGCTAGTTGCAAGAAATCACGTAGAGTCCTTGGTCGAGGAACATTCTCAACCACATTCTCCCCCGTTTCAGTTTGGTTTTGGCCCAGATTAGGATTGGCCATTGGATTAGGTAGATTCAAAGCTATACCTTCAGACAAAATTGGAGAGTTTAGATGTCTCCTAGCACGTGGCTCTCTGTCAATTCCTTCTACTATCCCCCCTTCACCTATGAGTCGGTTATTGGAATCCCGAGCCCAATGTGGCATGCAAAACCAAAAAAAAAAAATGAAACAAAGAGAAAGAAGAATTCTTCCTCCCTTTCTTTACTCTTCTCTAAGACCGAAGCACAAGGTGTCCTGCAATGGCAAAGCCAGAAGCAAGGATAGAGACTGATTTCTCCTGGTCAATAGGGGTTCAGAGAACTCCCCACCCACTGTTTGAATCTTTTGAGAAAAAGTGCAGAAAAAGGAGAAAGAGGAGTAAAGGTGAGAAAAGAAATCTCTGAGCACAAGGTGATCCAAGACGGCAGAGCCGACCAATAGGAATCCAGGTGGCACAAGGCCTACCTTTCAGAGATCCAAAAGGAGTCTCCACCCACTCTACAAGAGATGAATATGATAGGAATGAATAGGAAAAGGAGAAGAGTAAGGTTTTAGAAAGATAGAACCTGATTTGAGCATTTGTGATCCTTACGTCCTCTTCAAATTCCTAGAAATCCCTAAAAAAGAAAAAAAATCAAAATAAACTAAGTTAAAACTAATTCTAAAAATCCTAAATCGAATCTATTTTCAGTAATTTGTGAAAAACTGTCCAACTCACCTGCAACGGCGCCAACAACTTGTTCGCTTTCCCAAGTGTAGGGTTGTGATGTAGTAATAAACTCGGTAAGACCGAGGTCGATCCACAGGGACTTATGTAGGATTTCACAAGCACATCCAATAGTTTCTATTGATAAGCTAACAATCAGGTTTTTGTATGAATTTGATGTGAGTAACAACTTTAAACTAATTTGAAGGTAAACAATTATAAAAAGGCACTAGGGGTTCAAGGATCCACTTGTAGCAATCATTGATGTTCAATCCGCTGTGGTTTTTCACTTTCTCAACTAGAATCGATATTAAGATCTATCTAGCCGGATGATAGAGCTGTTAAACTAAACAATCTGCAATATGTAAGTCCAATGCATAGGATTCACTTAATGTAAGCTGAGCTGAGCATGCTCAATTGCATAGGCCAGTCCCAATTCCAAAGGGCTCAGTTCACAATCATAACCATCCTCAAGTCCTGTCACAAGACAATGCTAGATCATGATTTGAACATGATTCAAATCACATGCACAGTCCCTTACATAATTCAGAAAATTAGAAAAATAGAACTTTGGTAGGAAGTTCCCACATGAAGATCATAGTACTAGTGCGTACTCCAATTCCTCGGATCATACAGGTCTAGACTAATATAAACCAATTAAGAATTTAAGTAATTCTCCCAAACATCCATGAGTCATCATAAGACTAAGAAAAACTACTTAAAACTTGTATAAACTTCAAACCATTGTTTATAAACATGAATTCCAAACTTAAAACCAACTTAGAACGAATTGAAACATCTTAGATCCACTACAAGCTTCACCTCTTAGCCCTAGCTAAGAGGTTTAGCTGCTCATGATCCAAGGAAACATGAAACAACCAAAAAACTCATAAAAACAGTAAAACAAACTAGAAGGAGTTGTGGAACTCCAAAATCCACTTCCGCCGCCTCCAACCTTGCTTAAGCCCTTCCAAGATTCCCTAGGAACGATCCCTAGGTGTCCTTTTATAGTGGGGAGGCTCTGCAACTTCAGAAGATTCAAGAATCTGTGTAACACTTACACACTGCGTAGAGAAAATCAGCGCCAGAATTAGCAGTTTAAAACTTACGCAGACGACCGGTCGCACGATCGGTCGTAGTGGCTGGACGACCGGTCGCAGTGCTGGACAACCGGTCTTAAAACAGCCTAAAAGTGTTCAGAGAGTTTTGTCCCGAAAAATTAATTTAAGGACCGGTCGCATGACCGGTCGCGGAAGTGGACGACCGGTCGCACGACCGGTCGTGAATGGTCCAGAGAATAATGGCTTCTAGGTCTTCCTCTGCGCATGCGCGGACCGATCGGACGACCGGTCTTAGGCTTTGGACGACCGGTCATACGAAGTTATCCCGATCCCAATAACACAAATAATACCAGCCTTCGCTGGAGGGAGCTTTCTTCAGACGGAACATACGGAGGAACTCCTCCGCCGTGAGTTCCCCGTTGCCGGCCTGGGCCCAGAGGGCAAAGGAGCCCAGAACTACCCTCCATCCGTTCACGATGAGTTGCCCAGGGGCAATCTTGTAACACCGGAGAACATCGTGGATGAAGGGATGGAGGGGGAGGCGTACCCCCAGGATAAGCTGGTACTCATAAAAAGCTACGCATCCTGGGGGGGGGGAGTCTGGTGTCTCTCCATCTCCGGGCAAGCGGAGAGTGACTGAGTCGGGGATCAGGTATCTCTCCCGTAACTCAGCCAACCGGTCCTCCGATAAAATGGAAGGATATCCGGCTGCAGTGTATTTCCCTGCCGGAACCCTCGCACTGCTGGAGGCAGAGGATTTCGGAGTGGCATCACCGAGAGGGACGGTGGTCTCGTCAGAATTCCCAGCCATGAGAGAAGATAAAAACAAAAGAAGAAAAAGAAAAAAGTATACCAAAAACAGAAAGAAAAGGAGCACCGGAGGAAGAAGAATGGAAAGAGAAGACTGCAAGTTCCTTTCGAAAAGCTTCTGTAGAAAATCAAAGAAATGGCGGACTCCGTATATTTATAGGCAATCATTCCGCCGTATCTGATGGCACGTGGCAGTCCCTCCTTCGGCGCAGCATTCGAGCAGGCACGCCCATTAACTCCTCAAACACGTGGCAAGCGCCCCTTCATTTTCTGTCTGTGGAAAGGCTGCGGAAAGCTGGCTCTCATTAATTCCATCCCATCATGTGAGGTTCCATTCTCGATGAAGGCATCGGGCAGTTACGTGTGATAGTGAGCTAAGTCCTTCCCTTAAAATTCTTGGCGGCAAGGACTTGGGGGGCATCTGTTATAGACAAAATAATGGAGACCAGCTCAGCTATTAAAAATTGTACACGGACACCCATTTGACTCTCAAGATCATCTGATCGAGAGTCGCAGATTGGGAAGGTATGGAAGAACCCATTAGACTCTCCAGATCATCTGGTCGAGAGTCGCAGATCGGGTAAGTGCGGGATGCCCATCCGACTCTCGAGATCATATGCTCGAGAGTCGTAGGATGGATAAATACGGAGCACCTATTCGCAAGGCTTCGAGCTCCCCTAGCCGATGGTCAGATAAAGCGAAGCAAAGATTCCCTTCTTGAATAGCGAGCAGACCTTCTCACAAGTCGTTGAAAGGTGTTACGTCAGAATGAGCAAGCACTTGGACTCGCGACCATGTTCCAACTTGCGAACAGCTTTTTTGTGGTTACACCTCTTAACCTTCAGTACCAGCACCCGATTCCTGTCGAGCAGCTTGTCCAATCCCTCTGCGATGCCAGGCAGGGCTACACCCAGTTCGGTGGTTTCCGTCTCATCGGCGTCTCCTTCCTTCTCGCTGGCTATGAATACAACTACGATTTCCAGATCTACATGAGTGATCAGCGCTATTACTACGCCTACCGGCAGCCCGTATAGGTCGGTTTTTGGGCTTATCTTCTCGGGTGGTTCCGGATCTCAAGGGATTGCCATCAAGGGACTTGATTGCCGAAATAGGTTATTGGGTTGGATCTCGTCTCCAAAGATGAGGATCTTATCCCACGAAATCAGCAAGATCTCAGTATCGTACACGAGATCAGCGGGATCTCGATATCTTGCGTAACAGATTGAACCGCTTCAGATCTATATAAAGGGACGACTCCATTAAGGGAAAGGTACACACACACTATTCGATTTCTGTCCCGTTTTGCCTGGCTATTCTTCTTACTTTGGCCTGACTTAAGCATCGGAGGGCTAACGGCTGGACCCCAGCCACCCTTAGTTGCTGTCTGTCCTCTTTCAGGTTTGGCGGAAGAAGTCTCTGTTAGAGAGAAGGCGAACGTTCGGAGGATCCTATTACAAAATCTGACATTAACAGCAGAGCCGACCAATAGGAATCCAGGTGGCACAAGGGCGACCTTTCAGAGATCCAAAAGGAGTCTCCACCCACTCTACAAGAGATGGATATGATAGGAATGAATAGGAGAAGGAGAAGGTAAGGTTTAGAAAGATAGAACCTGATTCGGCACTTGAAATCCTTGTATGTTCTTCAGCTTCCTAGAAATCCCTGAAAAGAAAAATCAAATAAACAAGCTAAGTTAGTCCTAAAATCCTAAAAATCTTAAATAGAAACTAATTTCAGAAATTTGTGAAAAACTCTTCTTGGGGCTCAAAATTTCACCCATGATAGAAGGGTGAATGATGGCTCAAAATGAATGTTTTGGATCGGTTCAAGACCTGAAAAATAGCCATAAAAGCGATAGAACACCTTCCATACATTTAATACACATAGAACCCATGCAAGAGAATAGTGGGTATGGCTATGCATACCTAAAGCCCGCATGAGCACATGCAATCGTAAGCTAAGCCATCACGTGCATGCAACCAACTCATGCATACTATGCATAACCACACATGCCACACACATGTACCTTGTTTTGCATGCCATGAATGCAACCCATACAGCCCATGCGTGCTACCCATGTATGAAGCCCATGAAGGCACTGAGTATAAATGTAACTCTCATCTATGCCCATGCATATATCTCAAACATACATACATTCACACCATGCAAGAACACTATTCTCATGTAACCCATTCATACATGCATGTATAACACATATAAACCATGGACCATGCCTAAGACTCATGTATGAAACACACGTGTCATCCATGCAACAAATGCATACACGCCACAAACTACATGTTCACATACATATGCAATGCATGAACGGCCTGAACACCACCAACATATCATGTGCACACATAAAACCACAATATGTACGTTAGTTCACATTGCCCATGGTAACATTCCCACCAGACGTTGTTCTCTGTACCCCACCATGGAGTATATGCTTGATCTAAGCCGATCACCTGTTTCACCAACCCATTTTACCCCTTAGGGCAAAAAATGAAGAAGATCTGAGTCCTAGAGAGACTACGCCAGGAGAAACAGTGGAGGAAGAATTTTCCATGGTTGGAAGTTGGTAACACGCATAAAGCACGCAAAACTCACACTTTAAACTTCCAAATTTGTGAAAAACACAACTTTATGAGCTTATTGCTGTGGGGCCCCCATCGTGATGCATAAGGGAAATCCAAACCTCCCAGACATCTTGATAGCTTATTTTAACCATTGGGACTAAGTATGAGGCATATCTGAAGCTCAGGTGGGACACACCACAGGAAGATCAACGCTCACCATTACAACTCCCAAAATGAGTAATCACCGGTTAAACCTCTCTAGTGGCCCGCCACAATATTGTTTTCCAAGATCTGGACCGACCAGAGTATCCTAGGGGGTTCACACAAATGGAACATTTAAATGGTTGCTCCACCCAATATCTATGTGGCCCCCAAATATCATTCAACGGCAAAACAACGGTGACACTATTTCCTGTGGTATGGCTCACATGAACATCTGATTTGCCTCAAACTTGGGCCCACCCCTTAGAATAACACTCCCTAGCCAATGGACGACTTTGATCCTAGACCCATAGACTATAAATGGGACCCACCTAAAACTTTGCCAAATCACGTTGGAAGCATGCAAACATGCCACTGTCTTAAAGATATGCACCCAAGCGCTGATTGAGAAGCGGTTATTGGTTGAAACGTGTGGGGCCACCATGATGCCCTTTGAAACATCTGAAACATTGAGAGAATCACAAATGCCCACACGTGTCATATGCATAAATGCTAGCTTGATCTGATACTTCTATGGCTCCACATGAGTCCTCAAAGGTGATTGAACGGTGGAACTGTTTCCTCTCGTATGGCCCACCTGGAACTTGGATTCAGATGAAACTTGAGGCCACCTCCTAGAATGACGCCCCTAAACTAATGAACCGCTTAGATTTGAGGCCCACAAACTACAAAGGAGACCCACTAACCGGTTTTCCAAAAGACGTACGAAACCATGCAAATTCATGGTACATACGGGTTGTCAACATCAACCAAGGTCCAGTGCCTCCAAGAGCCCACCATCTGAGTGATTTGGAGAATCTAACCTGTTCACAGGATCAGTGTGGTCCACACGTGCCAGAGTATACAAGATTAACCTGATCCAAGTTTCAAGTGGACCACACCATAAGATGATACATATGAACCGTTACAACTCCCAAACCAGCCACTATATAAAGGGGTTGCGTGAGTGGCATAAAAAGGAGAGAAAAAGAAGAGAGAAGGAGAGAGAAGAGGAGAGAGGAGGGAAGGATGAGATTGGGAGTTTCTCACATGCGCCCACTCTTTGGAGGTGGAGTACATGCGCTTGAATGCATGCACCCATCATTCCAAGGTGGGAGACATGCGCATGGATGCATTTCCCAATGGAGGGACACATGCGCTTGGATGCATTCCAATATCCAACTACCAAAAAATCATAAAAATGCACCAAGTGCAATGGGACATGTGCCCAAACTTTGTTGGCCAAAGTGGTGAAGCCACATGCGCTCACTCTCATAGACATGCGCCCGGAAGAAGTCGTCTCTCTCTCTCGTCTTGCATGTTGGTCATGTGCATCCACTCTATGTCACATGTGCCCAGCACCCTACTACATGCGCTCACTCTCATAGACATGCGCCAGCCCTCTTCCAACATGCGCCTGAACTGGTCACACCAGAACTGCACTGCATTGCACATCTCTCTACACTGCACTGCACTGCACATCTCTCTGCACTGCCTGCATTTGCACTACACACTGCACACCTTATTTACATAAAAATGTTTAAGTAAATGGAAAACATAAAAACATATGTTTTTATGTTTTCCATTTACTTTAAGTTATTTATGTAAATAAGGAAGTACCCCCCATTTGGATTCAATAAAAAATACTAGAAAAATAAATTCCCAACAACGGAAATTTTAATTTTCCATCCGAAGTACAAATCGCAACTTTTTGGCACTCCCCAAAAAGTTCGCCTTTTTATTGGAGGGGTTTTCTTCGAATCTAAACCGTCCAAAAAATCTAAAATACCCTAATTATGCTAAAACACCAAAGTCCGGTGAAATATTCATGATATTTTATGGTCGATCTGTGGATATATCAAAAATCCAGATTTTTACTTAGAGTTTTCAGGCAGCGAAATGACCAGAATGTCGTTTTAATGCAAATTTGTACAGAAATAGAGTTATGACTAGATAATATTGATTTCTTTATGCATTAACATCTATCTTGCTTAATCTAGCATTCATTCACACTTAATCTAGTTGCTTAATCCAGCACTCGTCTTTGATTAATCTAGCACTCATCTTTGCTTAATCTAGCATTCATCTAACTCGACATGTACTCAACTTCACATGGCATATATACTATTGTGTTCTCATATACATTCATTCTCATATGACATACCTTCTATTGTATTCATCAAATACAATCAATCTCATATGATATACATTCAATTACATTCATTGTACATTAAAAATCCCTTATCTCGTTACAATGCACTACACATTTATGCATGTGTGAGCAGGTTCTCTTCTTATCTCTCGTTGCGTATTAGCTATCAACGAAGGTGTGAGGTCGAGATCACTTCTGAAGATAAGTCGATAGACTCCAACCTTACTCGACAACTGATTATAGGAACTTTGTATCGATTATGTTCATCGCACAATTAGGATTCAGCTCGGATTGAGGCTCAAGACTAACCAAAAGGGACTATGGTTATCACAAGAAACCACAAACAAAAGAGTTACAACTAAGCTTGAAACATCCTGCTATGGATTGCCATTATGAAAAAGACAGTCGATGTCCTACCCATCGACAACGAGTCCGTCGGTTGAGCTGATGAGGCAGTTGCGGAGTGCTCTCCTAAGGTCACCCGTCATAAAAATACGGGCGTGTGCCTTGGGTTATGCCGACCAACATTTTGAGGATCGTGTATTCCAGCGGTCACCTATTCACAGTAACAGGTGCGGCCCAGAGTTACACCACTCGATTAAAAACCTCGTTCAGGAACGTTGCGGAGTGCTCTCCTAAGGTCACCCATCATAAAAGTACGGGCGCGGGCCTTGGGTCATGCCGACCAACATTCGAGGATCGTGTATTCCAGCGGTCACCTGTTCACAGTAACAGGCACGGGCCCCGAGTTGCACACTGGAATCCTGACAGTCTCTCAACCCGGACAATCTGAAAGAAAATGGGACATAGACATCCGGCGTGTCTAATAAATGTGGTTCAGTCCATAACAAGAAAATAAATAGGTCTCTACGACCATTAACTCAAAGACGATAGTCTCCGATGACTTAGTCACCTGCTCGATCTATCCGGGACTTATCTCGAATACTCCATCTATTGTACAAACATTATTCATAGTGGAGCTTTGTTGCTTTGTGCCGTGGTTTTCTCCCGTAAGGGTTTCCACGTAAAAATCTCTGTGTTCTCTGTGGTGTGCATGATTTACATTGATATTTCCTCATTTGCTTTATTTAATCTATCTATAATGTATGCATTCATTTACTTTTTCCTTTTAATCAAGGGTGGTCAACCAGTGATGTAATTAAGGGCTCGTGACAAATATCACAGCCTGGAATGTAAAAGATCTCAGAATCTCTAGAATAAAATTCGCCTTGCGATATCTCTCTTGCGTACACTTTGTGATTGCTTATGATTGTCTATGAATGTCTCGATACTCAGAATTCTGAAATTGCAGTTTTACCGCTTGTAGAGACACTTGGAGATATGTCTATGGACCTAGAAGGGGGGTGAATAGGACCTTTGAAATTCTTTTCGCCTACTTTCACAATGCAACAAAATAAGCTATGTAAGCAAGAACACCTCGGCTTCCAAGCCTAGGTGGCTCCAATCACAAGACTAGCAAAAGATATGCACTAAACAATCCTAGTTTAAGCATGCATAGGTAAGTAAATGATTGAACGAAATAAGCTTCTAACCTATGCATCTTGTGTAGACTTATGAGAGTGGATCAATGAGCTTAAGTCTACACAAGTAGTGAAGGTACATCTTGTGTGGGGATGTCTAAAAAGTGCCTAGCATACATTCCTATCAAACATGCATAATTAAGCAATTAAACTAACAATGTGAAGATATGAATGTGCTCAAGAACAATCACAAACACAAGGATGTATAGTGGTTCGACTACGTGTCTACTCCACTCCCGGTTCAAGTACTCAACCCCTTTGAGCACACCGGCATTCACTATCGGAGGTTTTAAATGAGGTTCACCTCTCAACCTTTACACGGAGGTTTTATCGGTTCACCTCTCAACCGTATCCGGAGTTTTAGACATAGGATAACTCTCAACATAATCGCACGTTTACTCCAGTGTCGGAGGCTCCCCCTTGGAGACTTAGTTTAGGCCCGGCTGACGGGCCAAGGAACGACTAACGTCCCTAGGTCGAGTTCAAAAAACAAACTCTAAAATGGACTCTCAAATAAGACAACCTACTTGTCGAATGAGCCCCTTGTTTAGCGCCGGATTGGGTTGCTTGATCTCCGCTCTCCCGTGCTTCAATCAGCTTCCCTTGCTCCCACGATCGTGTCGCCGTTGCGTCGCCAATGCCTCAGCTACATTCGATCAAACACCTTGCATGCGATGCCTTTGAGATGCCCAAGGTGCTAGGAGGATAGGTTTGAGAGCTCTACAACTTAGTGGGAATGGTTTGCCTAGAGTCTCTTACCTACAACGATCTCATCTTCGAGTTTAGGACAAGGATTTGCCAATCAAGAAGCTTCCTAACTCTAGAGATCAAGAGGGGATGAAGGTCATCTTCTTCATGAGCTTGGAATGCTCTAATCTTGTGTTAAAGCACAAGGAAGATGCCTTGCATAGGTCAAGGAATGAGCCTCAAAAGATCTCCTTCAATGGTGGCTTTTCTTCCTCAAAAATCCCTCTACAAATGCCCAAATACGGAGCTCTATATGTAGGAAAAGAGAGCCCCAACGGTCAGAAAACGGGCATAAAACGGCTATAAGCCGACCTGTCCTGACCGGTCATGACCGGTCGGACTCCCCTGCTGAAGGAAGACCAATGCACAAGCCAAATACATGGGCCGACCGGTCATGACCGGTCGGACCCCCTTGCTGGACAGGCTGCAGTTCTTCAGGCCGACCGGTCATGACCGGTCGGCCCCACTTGCTGGATGAAGGAGAACTCCAGGCCGACCGGTCATGACCGGTCGGCAGTGACTGCTGATCTCTTGGCGTTATAGAAGGCCGACCGGTCATGACCAGTCGGCAGCTTATAGACAACTGCAGCAAAGCTGCTGGCCGACCGGTCTTGACCGGTTGGACCAGCCTGGTTCTCCCCTCCTTATGCTGAACTCGACATGCTTCAGCGTGTCCATTATGGCCAAGGTTTGGGTGTTCAAATGGGACACCTAGGGCCTATCTATGATGCCTAAAAGATTCCTAATATGGTCAAGGTCATCAAAGATACAAAGGGGTTGGGTTTTGGTCAAGGTTAAGGCACCAAGGCATCACTTATACCTGAATCTTCTTCCTTGATGCAGCCGGACGCCTTGAGTCTTCGGTCTATGTCTTCATTGGGCTCAACCGACACAAGACTCACTGACGTAAGTGATTGACAAACAAGATGCACTAGTATGCCACGGAAAAGTGTACTAACAATCTCCCCCTTTGTCAATTACTTACAAAAACTTAACCTACCAAAACAAATTACATGTTCAAGATATTACATTGATACAGAATTTAAATACAGGACTCTTGACATGACAAACTAAGCAGCTCCTCTTCAATTTGCTCCCCCACAACCTGTCAATCCCTGCATCACAAAACATAACAAACTAGTTTTGGTGGGATTTGATCTTTCTCCCCCTTTTTGTTAGCAATTGACAAACTATGCTCTCCCCCTTAATGATATATCAATAAGGCTAAGGTAAGAGAAGATAGTATGTCACAGTTATAACTATTAAGCACATGCTAGCAAGGAGAGTATAGGGTGCATGAATCATAAATACATGGAGCAAGCTAAGAAAACATGAATTAACAAGAAGATATAACTATCTAAGCATAGGTAATCATGCAATTGGTCAAGGATATACGTTTGCAATAAAAGCACAAAGGGCTTATAGCCCAATCAACCATCCTCCCCTATTGGTATATCAAGACCAATATAAAGCAAAGATTAGCATATAATGAAGCATAAAACTCAAGATGATTAGCTAATCTAAGTAGGATGACAATCTAGCAAGCAAATGTATTAACTAAAAGCAAGGCTAAATCATCAAAAACTGGGCGAATGAGGCTGAAATCCTCTGATTTGCCCATACACACAGAAATGAGGCAGAAATCCTCAGATTTTTCAATAAAAGCATAACTAGCTACCCTCACTAACCATGTTGGGATTAAAAAGCCAAAGGGTAGCAAAATTCCACAACACCCTCATAGAATGTAGCATGAGGTGAGGGGTTGGGAACACCTTCTTCTCCTAGAAGGGATAGCAGTTGGGATCCCCTCTTAGATAAGCAGGTAGAGGGGTCATGGTGGAGGCCGAGAGAGCAAGATCTTTATGTTGGCTCTCATCACAAGCGGAGTCACCAGATTCGGACTCCTCCATATCATCCCAAGTGGCAGCCATAGCCTTTTTACCTTTCGGTTTAGGCCCTTCCAGACATTCCGGGGCAATATGGCCACGACGACCGCAACCGTAACAACGGACGGATGAGGATATGGATGATTTTCCTTTACGTTTATCACCCTTCTTGTCCTTCTTGTCACGGCTATTCCCTCTATCAAATTTGAGGAATCTCTTGAATTTTTTGTTCAATTTCTCTTCCTCATCATCCTCATCATCGCTATCTTCCTCCGACTCACTTTTGATTTTCTTGTGTTTGTGAGAGGACTTAAGAGCGATGTTTTTCTTTCTAAAGGGGGCTTTAAAGCCTAGCTCAAAGGTTTGTAGGGAACCTATAAGTTCTTCAACTTTCATTGTGTTTAGATCCCTACACTCTTCAATGGTGGTGACTTTAGAAGAGAACCGTTCCGGAAGAGATCTCAGAATTTTCCTACAAAGCCTATGTTCCGAAACCGGATCCCCTAAGCCCCACATATCATTTGTGATTTTGTTCAGTTTGGTATAAAATTCAGTAAACGTTCATCCTCCTCCATAGTAATATTTTCAAATAGAGTGGAGAGGCGCTGAAGTTTAGAATTTTTAACAACATTTGTACCTTCATGGGTAACTTCAAGAATATCCCATGCTTGTTTACTGGTAGTGCAGTTTTGAATCCGACCAAATTCTTCTCTAGATACTGAACAAAAAATAGTATTCAGGCCTTTGGCATTATTAATACGTTGAGCTTTTTCATGATCAGTCCACAATGCCTTGTCTTTTGGCCTGAGAACATCCGGCTCACCTTCCTTAGAAATAGTGACCATTGGGGGTTCATATCCAAAATCAACCATGTCCCTCACATCCGAATCAATGGATTCCAAGAAGATGCGCATTCGGGCTTTCCAGTATGGATAATTTGACCCATCAAAGAAAGGAGGCTTAGTGACGGATGAAGAGTCCTCTCTAGACATATTTTCAAGTTTCTCTTAGGATCTCACTCCGTGTTTTTACACCTGAGCGGAGGAACCTTTCTCTGATACCAATTGAAATTGCGGTTTTACCGCTTGTAGAGACACTTGGAGATATGTCTATGGACCTAGAGGGGGGGGTGAATAGGACCTTTGAAATTCTTTTCGCCTACTTTCACAATGCAACAAAATAAGCTATGTAAGCAAGAACACCTCGGCTAACAAGCCTTGGTGGCTCCAATCACAAGACTAGCAAAAGATATGCACTAAACAATCCTAGTTTAAGCATGCATAGGTAAGTAAATGATTGAACGAAATAAGCTTCTAACCTATGCATCTTGTGTAGACTTATGAGAGTGGATCAATGAGCTTAAGTCTACACAAGTAGTGAAGGTACATCTTGTGTGGGGATGTCTAAAAAGTGCCTAGCATACATTCCTATCAAACATGCATAATTAAGCAATTAAACTAACAATGTGAAGATATGAATGTGCTCAAGAACAATCACAAACACAAGGATGTTGTTGGGGCTCAAATTTGTACCCATTATAAAATGGTATTTAACGGTCCATCTACGATGATTCGGACTGATTTCGAGATTCGAAATACTCAAAAAATGACAGTGCCGCCCTAACATGCGCAATCGTGACTGAAACCTACGAATGCTATTTCGGGGTGGAATCGGACATGCGAATTACCGCCAAATAATCCAGAACGCCCTAAAACCCTTAACCTACAAGTTTCGAGGTCGCACGATGCATATCTTTACCAGCGCGCTTCCAAATGCATTTTTTGCCCTGACTTATCCGACTATAAGGGCCCAAAAGCCTACAGGTACCATTTCGGGCTGGAATCAGATATGCGGATTACCGCCAAATGATCCGGAATGCCCGGAAAACCTTAAGTAGCAAGTTTGAAGTCATTGCGGTGCATATTTCCACATGCATTCGTTCACTCTCTCTCCACATGCATTCGTTCACTCTCTCTCCACATGCATTCATTCACTCTCTCTCCACATGCGAAGGTCATAAGGAGACATGCGTTAACTCTCTCACCACATGCGCATGAGAGCTCTCTCTCTCTCTTTTCAATATTCTAAATAAAATTAAAAAAAAGTACAAAAATCATGAAAATATGCTAAGTGGGGCCACATGCGCCTAACACAGAGACCACATGCGCCCATACCAGTGGCACATGCGCCCATGCCATGCTACATGCGCCTGGTGCATGGGTACATGCGCATGATCCCATGCGCATGACTCGTCTCTCCAGAATATTTCCATATGCATGATCAACATGCGCATGACTCGTCTCTCCAGAATATTTCCATGCGCAAAAATCCCCACAACATGCGCATGACTCGTCTCTCTAGAATATTTCCATGCGCATGCCCTCCATTTTTGCAAACAACATGCGCCCGGTACCCGATACCCGATTAACATGCTATAAATAACCCTCCACTCGATAATACAGGGACAACGAGATCATCACTCCCAGAGCACACTTCTTGCTGAGGTAGAAATTCCTCACCGGAATCCTCACATGCGCCCATTCCTTCGCCGGATGCCGCCGGAAAGGGATTTTTCCCACCAGCGCAAAATCCTCCAAGTCACATAGTGACATGCGCTCACCCATTCTTGGGAGGAGAAATGCGCAAAAATCCCTAAGTCCCATGGGGACATGCGCCCATGGCTGGAATGTTGGGTGAATGTGCATGTCACATGCGCTTGATAACCATGCATTTGTAGCAGGACATGCGCCTGGGGCGAACAAGTGCATCCACCTAGGACATGCGCCTGGGGCGAATAACATGCATCCACCTAGGACATGCGCCTGGGGCGAATAACATGCATCCACCTATGACATGCGCTCATGTCTAATGCAACATGCGCCCAAACCAACCCAACCTCCCATGCGCCTGGACGCTGATGAGGAGGTGGGGCCTTCCATGATGTGGCCTGCCTTCGACGTAGCCCGCCTTCCGATCGCGTCAGCACTCCTAGACACACATCAATGTCCTCTATCCATCCCCCGGACCGGATTCACCAACGGTCGATGTTAAGTTGGCCAAATCAGCAATTTGATCAAAATGGCCAACACTTGCCAATATTGCAAACCTCGGAAATCCTTCCGAAAGAGCCGGAAATGGCCAAAAGCGAGAGGAATCGTGCGGAATTTGACCGAAACCGAGAGGGAGATTCTCTCTGCCATAACATGATATACCATAATCATGCATTACAATGAATTACCTGATCTCAGGATCTCCGATAAACCTTGATCAGACCATAAACAGGTCCACTACTTAGTCATTTTTAGCCCTGGGGAGTGCCCTGTTGGCTTAGAAATCGACTTAACTAAACAAATTGAAATGCGATCGCACTGTGACTCTCGTGGACATAATCCGCCTCTATCCAAAGACGATCGTGATAGGTATTCACCAAATCCTCCGATCAGATCGTAAACAGGCCCTGGGAAGTGCCCTGATGGCCTAAAAATCTACTAATGCCAAATGAAATCAATCGCGATTTCAAAGACGCGAGGGCAAAATATCAATGACACAAAGATATATATGAAGCAGATTAATCAAATTAAATGCATAATTTGTCTGATACACTGAGCATCTAGCATGAATGCGATCTTCTCTTGAGCATATATAAAGCATAGTTACTTTGTACTGTACTCATTTGCATCCATTGCATGAATTTA
This sequence comes from Liriodendron chinense, assembly GCA_003013855.2. Lineage (NCBI taxonomy): Eukaryota > Viridiplantae > Streptophyta > Magnoliopsida > Magnoliales > Magnoliaceae > Liriodendron > Liriodendron chinense. Next base: position 89,539 of record PVNU02003580.1, on the reverse strand, counting down.
TTTCATTCGGATCGAGTTACAAAACTAAATCGAAGGGGACTATGGTTATCATCGAAAACCATAATGAAAGAGTTCTAAACGTCTGAAATACTTCATCGTTAAGACCAGTTGATGTGCGTCCTGTCCAAGGCGGGATCCGTCAGTTGAGTGGCTAAGGGAATGAGTGCCTTCCAGTAAGTCACCCGTCCAGCTAAGACGGTCACTGGCCCTGGTTGCAGTAAGTAGACGCCATGGAGTGTATTTCTGAAAGTCATATCGTCCATAGAGACGCGTCATGACACTAAGATATACGACTCGGTCGAAACCCTGTTTGCACAAAGACCCCATGGAGTGCCCTCCAGTAAGTCACCCGTCCAGCTGAGACGGTCACTGGCCCTGGTTGCAGTAAGTGGACGCCGTGGAGTGTATTTCTGAAAGTCATATCGTCCATAGAGACGCGTCATGACACTGAGATATACGACTCGGTCGAAACCCTGTTTGCACAAAGACCCCATGGAGTGCCCTCCAGTAAGTCACCCGTCCAGCTGAGACGGTCACTGGCCCTGGTTGCAGTAAGTGGACGCCGTGGAGTGTATTTTTGAAAGTCATATCGTCCATAGAGACGCGTCATGACACTGAGATATATGACTCGGTCGAAACCCTGTTTGCACGAAGACCCCATGGAGTGCCCTCCAGTAAGTCACCCGTCCAGCTGAGACGGTCACTGGCCCTGGTTGCAGTAAGTGGACGTCGTGGAGTGTATTTCTGAAAGTCATATCGTCCATAGAGACGCGTCATGACACTGAGATATACGACTCGGTCGAAACCCTGGTCGCACTAAGACCCCATGGAGTGCCTTCCAGTAAGTCACCCGTCTAGCTGAGACGGTCACTGGCCCTGGTTGCACTAAATGGAAACCGTAAAGTGTATCCCTGAAAGTCATATCGTCCATAGAGACGCGTCATGACACTGAGATATACGATTCGGTTAAAATCCTGGTTGCTACTCAACTAGGGATGCCCGAGGAGTATGGGATCAACATCTAACTGATCTTAACGGTGAAGTATTTCATAATAAATCCTAGACTTGGTCTCGGCGACCATGAACTCGAGACTATAATCCCTGACGATTTAAATTACTTGCTTGATCTATCCGAGCTTTATCCCTTTGATATTCCATCTATTGTATAACTGAAATTCATAGTGGAATCTTGTCGCTTTGTGCCGTGGTTTTCTCCCGTATGGGTTTCCACATAAAAATCTCTGTGTTGTCTATGCTGTGCTTTATTTATATTTATGTTCCTTTAATGCTTTATTTAATTCATTTATGATACATGCATGTATTTACTTTTGCCTTTTAATCAAGGGTGATCATCCGTTGATGTAATTAAGGGTTCGTGACCAGTTCACAGCCAAGAATGTAAAAGATCTCGGAATCTCTGGAATAAAATTCACCTCGCGGTGCTTTCTCGTGTATACTTTGTGATTGCTTATGATTGTCTATGAATGTCTCTATACTCAGAATCCCCCAGAATAATGAAACACAGGAAAAAGACTGCTGACGAGTAGTTTCGATTTTTCTAAGCTCTAACAGATGTATAGTGGTTCGACTACGTGTCTACTCCACTCCCGGTTCAAGTACTCAACCCCTTTGAGCACACCGGCGTTCACTATCGGAGGTTTTAATGAGGTTCACCTCTCAACCTTTACACGGAGGTTTTATCGGTTCACCTCTCAACCGTATCCGGAGTTTTAGACATAGGCTAACTCTCAACATAATCGCACGTTTACTCCCGTGTCGGAGGCTCCCCCTTGGAGACTTAGTTTAGGCCCGGCTGACGGGCCAAGGAACGACTAACGTCCCTAGGTCGAGTTCGAAAAACAAACTCTAAAATGGACTTTCAAATAAGACAACCTACTTGTCGGATGAGCCCCTTGTTTAGCGCCGGATTGGGTTGCTTGATCTCCGCTCTCTCGTGCTTCAATCAGCTTCCCTTGCTCCCACGATCGTGTCGCCGTTGCGTCGCCAATGCCTCAGCTACATTCGATCAAACACCTTGCATGCGATGCCTTTGAGATGCCCAAGGTGCTAGGAGGATAGCTTTGAGAGCTCTACAACTTAGTGGGAATGGTTTGCCTAGAGTCTCTTACCTACCACGATCTCATCTTCGAGTTTAGGACAAGGATTTGCCAATCAAGAAGCTTCCTAACTCTAGAGATCAAGAGGGGATGAAGGTCATCTTCTTCATGAGCTTGGAATGCTCTAATCTTGTGTTAAAGCACAAGGAAGATGCCTTACATAGGTCAAGGAATGAGCCTCAAAAGATCTCCTTCAATGGTGGCTTTTCTTCCTCAAAAATCCCTCTACAAATGCCCAAATACGGAGCTCTATATGTAGGAAAAGAGAGCCCCAACGGTCAGAAAACGGGCATAAAACGGCTATAAGCCGACCTGTCCCGACCGGTCATGACCGGTCGGACTCCCCTGCTGAAGGAAGACCAATGCACAAGCCAAATACATGGGCCGACCGGTCATGACCGGTCGGACCCCCTTGCTGGACAGGCTGCAGTTCTTCAGGCCGACCGGTCATGACCGGTCGGCCCCACTTACTGGATGAAGGAGAACTCCAGGCCGACCGGTCATGACCGGTCGGCAGTGACTGCTGATCTCTTGGCGTTATAGAAGGCCGACCGGTCATGACCAGTCGGCAGCTTATAGACAACTGCAACAAAGCTGCTGGCCGATCGGTCTTGACCGGTTGGACCAGCCTGGTTCTCCCCTCCTTATACTGAACTCGACATGCTTCAGCGTGTCCATTATGGCCAAGGTTTGGGTGTTCAAATGGGACACCTAGGGCCTATCTATGATGTCTAAAAGATTCCTAATATGGTCAAGGTCATCAAAGATACAAAGGGGTTGGGTTTTGGTCAAGGTTAAGGCACCAAGGCATCACTTATACCTGAATCTTCTTCCTTGATGCAGCCGGACGCCTTGAGTCTTCGGTCTATGTCTTCATTGGGCTCAACCGACACAAGACTCACTGACGTAAGTGATTGAAAAACAAGATGCACTAGTATGCCACGGAAAAGTGCACTAACAAATTCCCCCAGAATAATGAAACACGGAAAAAACTGCCTTGAGCACGATTTTTCTAGTTCTATCAACTGTTAAAGTCCCAGGCAACTTCGCCAAAAACTTGTTCACTTCCCCAAGTGTAGGGTTACGAAGTAGTAATAAACTCGGTAAGACCGAGGTCGATCCACAGGGACTTGTGTAGGAATTCACAAACACATCCAATAGTGTCTATTGAAAGCTAACAACCAGATTTTGTATGGATTAGAAGTGAGTAACAAAATTGAATTAAATTAAAGGTAAATAATTATAAAAAGGCACTAGGGGTTCAAGGATCCACTTGTAGCAATCCTTGATGTTCAATCCGCTATGGTTTCTTACTTTCTCAACTAGAATCGATATTAAGATCTATTTAGCCGGATGATAGAGCTGTTAAACTAAACAATCTGTCATATGTAAGGCCAATGCATAGGATTCACTCAATGTAAGCTAAGCTGAGCATGCTCAATTGCATAGGTCAGTCCCAATTCCAGAAGGCTCAGTTCACAATCATAACTATCCTCAAGTCCTATCACAAGACAAGGCTAGATCATGATTTGAACTTGATTCAAATCACATACACAATCCATACACATTACAGAAATTCAAAAAAGTAGAACTTTGATAGGAAGTCCCCACATGAAGAGCATAGTACTAGAGCATACTCCAATTCCTCGGATCATACAGGTCTAAACTAATACAAACCAATTAAGAATTTAAGTAATTCTCCCAAACATCCATGAGTCATCATAAGACTAAGGAAAACTACTTAAAACTTGTATAAACTTCAAACCATAGTTCATAAACATGAATTCCAAACTTAAAACCAACTTAGAACGAATTAAAACATCTTCGATCCACTACACGCTTCACCTCTTAGCCCTAGCTAAGAGGTTTAGCTGCTCATGATCCAAGGAAACATGAAACAACCAAAAAACTCATAAAAACAGTAAAACAAACTAGAAGGAGTTGTGGAACTCCAAAATCCACTTCCGTCACCTCCAACCTTGCTTAAACCCTTGTAAGATGCCCTAGGAACGATCCCTAGGTGTCCTTTTATAGTGGGGAGGCTCCGCAACTTTAGAAGATTCGAGAATCTCCGTAACACTTACGCACTGCGCAGAGAAAATCGGCGCCAGAATTAGCAATTTAAAACTTACGCATACGACCGGTCGTACGACCGGTCGCAGTGTCTCAATCACCCCTCTCGGAATACGAATCGATCGGTAAGCGAGTTGTAATGTGGTTTTGGTGGGTTTTAATTCACCTAAACCCAATTGTTCATAGACCGAAAAGGGTATTAAGTTCACACTTGCTCCTAGATCAAGTAAAGCATGTTTCACCCGGTAGTCTCCAATTATGCATGATATTGTCGGACTACCAGGATCTTTGTATTTTTGGGCATCCCGTGATTTATAATGGCGCTTACATTCTCTGTCAAAAATGCCTTCTTTTGCACGTGTATTTTTCTTTTTATCGTGCAAAGCTTCTTCAAAAACTTAGCATATGACGGAATTTGTTTAATGGCATCCAACAATGGGATGTTGATCTTCACCTTCTTAAAAACCTCTAAAATTTCCATATTTTTGTCTAAAGGTTTAGGTGAAATCAACCTTTGTGGAAACGGGGCAACCGGTTTGTATTGCCTTTCCGGTTCTTTCTCCTGTGGAGTGTTGTTCAAGTTATCATCCTCTTTAGAGATTTTCGGATCATTAGGCTGTGGGGCCTTCACCGGATTAGATTTATCAATAATCTTCCCACTTCTCAAAGTGGTGATAGCTTGAACATGCTCCATATGTTTGGAAGATAAGCTTGCATCTTGTATCTCAAATTGGGTCCTTGGGTTAGGAAGAGGTTGGGCAGGAAGTGTGCCTTTCTCCCTAACACTGAGGTGCGATTCAACCATAGCCATTGAGGTTTTCAAGTCATTGATGGCTTGGGTTGTATTTTGATTAAATTTCAATTGCTCTTGCATGAACCCATCTATTTTCAGAGAATTAGTCTTGTTATACTCAGCTTGGACCGATACAAATGCACCCAACATCTCCTCTAGCGAAACTTTTGGAGTAATGACTAGAGATGGACCTAGTATAGGTTGAGCTTGAGGGATATTGGTTGCATTCGCAGTGGGTCCATTCTTCCAACTGAAGTTGGGATGGTTCTTCCAATTAGAATCATACGTATTTGAGTTTGGAGCACCAAATCGCCGTTGATAACTATTTATGGCATTTGCTTGTTCTTGTAAGATGTCTTGAACTGCTGAGTCTTGTGTTGTATATTGATTTCCAGCACAAAATCCACAAACAGTTTCAATGTCCTTAGAGTTGATCGTCTCTCCTTTCCTTAATTCCATGGCCTCGACTTTTCTTGTGAGGCTAGCCACACGTGCACTTAAGCTATCTTCTTCCGATAAGACGTAAATTTCCCCTTTTTCCTTTTGTTGGCTAGTCTTGGAATTTGTTGGTTTAGATGTATCCCAAGACTGTACATTCTCGGCCAATTCTTCCAAATAATCCCATGCTTCATCAGCCTCCTTATTCATGAATTTCCCATTACACATCATCGCTACGAATTGGCGCATGGGTGAAGTTAGTCCTTCATAGAAAAAGCTTATTTAGTCCTTCATAGAAAAAGCTTATAACCCGCCAAATTTCATAGCCATGATGTGGGCATGCGTTTAATAGGTCCTTAAACATCTCCCAACATTGGAAGAAGGTTTCATCTTCCTTTTAGGCAAAGTTCATGATAAGGCGCTTCAACATGTTTGTTTTATGAGTAGGGAAGAATTTTTTAATGAATTCCCTATGCATATCAGTCCATGCACCAATTGATCTTGGCCTTAATGCATGAAGCCAACCTTTAGCTTTGTCTTTAAGAGTAAAAGGGTAGAATTTGAGTCTCACTACATCATCAGTTACATTAGCAAAGTGCATGGTGGTTATTACCTCATCAAACTCCTTAAGGTGTTGATAGGCACTTTCACTGTCTAATCCATGGAATTTAGGGAGAAGTTGGATCACTCCCGGTTTCAAATCCACATTCCCTGCATTTTGTGGAAAGACTATGCATGAGGGAGTGCTCGTTCTTACTGGTTGCAAGAAATCACGTAAAGTTCTTGGTCGGGGAACATTCTCAACCACATTCTCCCCCGTTTCAGTTTGGTTTTGGCCCAGATTAGGATTGGCCATCGGATTAGGTTGATTTGCAGCCATGTTTTCAGACAAAATTGGAGAGTTTAGATGTCTCCTAGCACGTGGCTCTCTATCAATCCCTTCTACTATCCCCCCTTCACTTATCAGTCGGTTATTGGAATGCCGAGCCCAATGTGGCATGCAAAACCAAAAAATATGAAACAAAGAGAAATAAGAATTCTTCCTCCCTTTCTTTACTCTTCTCTAAGACCGAAGCACAAGGTGTCCTACAATGGCTAAGCCAGAAGCAAGGATAGAGACCGATTTCTCCTGGTCAATAGGGGTTCAGAGAACTCCCCACCCACTCTTTGAATCGTTTGAGAAAAAGTGCAGAAAAAGGAGAAAGAGGAGTAGAGGTGAGAAAAGAAATCTCTGAGCACAAGGTGATCCAAGACGGCAGAGCCGACCAATAGGAATCCAGGTGGCACAAGGCCGACCTTTTAGAGATTCAAAAGGAGTCTCCATCCACTCTACAAGAGATGAATATGATAGGAATGAATAGGAGAAGGAGAAGAGTAAGGTTTAGAAAGATAGAACCTGATTCGACACTTGAAATCCTTGTATCTTCTTCAGCTTCCTAGAAATCCCTGAAAAGAAAAATCAAATAAACAAGCTAAGTGTTCGCTTCCCCAAGTGTGGGGTTGCGATGTAGTAATAATCTCGGTAAGACCGAGGTCGATCCACAGGGAAGGAAGTAAACAATTCCAACTATCTTAATAACTAGAATCTAAAGAGGTTTGTGAAATTGGTTTTGAACATAAAATAGAAAATCTGATAATGAAAAGATAACTAGAGCATCAAGGATCCACTTATAGCTCTCCTTAGATGCATAATTCGCTATGGTTTCTCACTTTCTCAACTAGAATCGATATTAAGATCTATCTAGTCGGATGATAGAGCTATTAAACCAAACAGTCTGTCATATGTAAGTTCAATGCATAGGATTCACTCAATGTAGGCTGAGCTGAGCATGCTCAATTGCATAGGTCATTCCCCATTCCAAAAGGTTCAGTTCACAATCATAACCATCCTCAAGTCCTGTCACAAGACAAGGCTAGATCATGATTTGAACTTGATTCAAATCACATGCACAATCCATACATATTACAAAAATTTAGAAAAGTAGAACTTTGGTAGGAAGTCCCGACATGAAGATCATAGTACTAGAGCGCACTCCAATTCCTCGGATCATACAGGTCTAGACTGATGCAAACCAATTAAGAATTTAAGTAATTCTCCCAAACATCCATGAGTCATCATAAGACTAAGAAAAACTACTTAGAACTTGTATAAACTTCAAACCATAGTTCATAAACATGAATTCCAAACTTAAAACCAACTTAGAACGAATTGAAACATCTTAGATCCACTACAAGCTTCACCTCTTAGCCCTAGCTAAGAGGTTTAGCTGCTCATGATCCAAGGAAACATGAAACAACCAAAAAACTCATAAAAACAGTAAAACAAACTAGAAGGAGTTGCGGAACTCCGAAATCCACTTCCGCCGGCTCCAACCTTGCTTAAACCCTTCCAAGATTCCCTAGGAACGATCCCTAGGTGTCCTTTTATAGTGGGGAGGCTCCGCAACTTCAGAAGATTCGAGAATCTGCGTAACACTTACGCACTGTGTAGAGAAAATCGGCGCCAGAATTAGCAGTTTAAAAGTTACGTAGATGACCGGTCGTACGACCGGTCGCAGTGGCTGGACGATCGGTCGCAGTGCTGGATGACCGCTCTCAAAACAGCCTAAAAGTGTCCAGAGAGTTTTGTCCCGAAAAATTAATTTAAGGACTGGTCGCAGAAGTGGACGACCGGTCGCACGACCGGTTGTGAATGGTCCAGAGAATAATGGCTTCTGGGTCTTCCTCTGTGCATGCGCGGACCGGTCGGACGACCGGTCTTTAGCTTTGGACGACCGGTCGGATGACCGGTCGTGGGCACCTTCTTCTGCATTCTTTTCTTCTTTTCTCTGACTTCTTTCTTTCATTCTTCGACGCTGGCCCCTTTGATCTTCTTTGCTTCTAACTAGCACCTTTAGGTCTTCAATTGATCCTTCTCTCTCTCATCCCTACAATCATGAATCCATGCATTAGATTAGTCTATAAACCATAACAACTAGCATAATGAGTGATGAATTGGGGTTAGAATATGCACAATTAAGAACTCGACACCTATGCACATGCTGGAAGCAGGACAAACATAGTTGTGACCGATCGGCCAGAAGAAAATCTAACTCCAGAGGCTGCTGGACTGTTTCATAGTGAGGCACGACCAGTCGCTACCGGTCGTCCAGTCACCTAGACCGGTCGTGCTACCGGTCGGCCATTCATAATATTACGTAGTTTCTATTTTCGGTCCGGATTTCTCTACGCAGTGCGTAAGTTTTACGCAAATTCTCGAATATTCTGAGGTTGCGGAGCCTCCCCACTATAAAAGGACACCTAGGGATCGTTCCTAGGGTATCTTAGAAGAGTTTGAGCAAGGTGGGAGGCGGCGGAAGTGGATTTCGGAGTTCCACAACTCCTTCTAGTTTGTTTTACTGTTTTATGTTTTTCTTAGTTGTTTCATGTTTCCTTGGATCATGAACGGCTAAACCTCTTAGCTAGGGCTAAGAGGTGAAGCTTGTAGTGAATCTAAGATGTTTCAATTCATTTTAAGTTGGTTTTAAAATTGAATTTCATGTTTATGAACAATGGTTTGAAGTTTATACAAGTTCTAAGTAGTTTTTCTTACTCTTATGATGACTCATGGATGTTTGGGAGAATTACTTAAGTTCTTAATTGCTTTGTGTTAGTCTAGACCTGTATGATCCGAGGAATTGGAGTACGCTCTAGTACTATGATCTTCATGTGGGGACTTCCTACCGAAGTTCTACTTTTCTGGTTTTCTGAATTATGTATGGGACTGTGCATGTGATTTGATTCAAGTTCAAATCATGATCTAGCTTTGTTTGGTGACAGGACTTAATGATCATCATGATTATGAACTTAGTTTATTGGAATTGGTACTGACCTATGCAATTGAGCATGCTCATCCAAGCTAGCATTGAGTGAATCATATACATTGGCCTTACATATGACAGATTGTTTGGTTTAACAGCTCTACCATCTGGCTAGATAGATCTTAATATCGATTTTAGTTGAGAGAATGAGAAACCACAGTGAATTGAGCATCAAAGATTGCTACAAGTGGATCCTTGAACCCCTAGTGCCTTTTTATAATTGTTTACCTTCAATTTAGTTCAAAGTTGTTACTTACATCAATCTCATACAAAATCTGGTTGTTAGCTCTCAATAGACACTATTGGATATGTTTGTGAATTCCTACACAAGTCCCTGTGGATCAACCTCGGTCTTACCGAGTTTATTATTACATCGCAACCCTACACTTGGGGAAGCGAACAGGAATCCATGTCCGGAGCACATGAATTCTCATAAAACATCTCAAATTATCAACTTTAAAGAACTAGATTAAGTAAAAATCCAAACTTGAATTGAAAGTACTTGAATTAACTGAATCAAAACATGAAATTAGCTACAAACTTCACCTCTTAGCCTTAGCTGAGAGATTCTAGCCGAGCATTGTCATACTACAACTAAAATTCATGAAAAAGCTAGAAAACATAGAAAAACTGGAGATTGGAGGGTTGCAGACGCTCCACGACGGCTTCCTTCCTCTCGCACGATGTCCCTTGGCTTCTATGATGCCCTAGGAAGAGCCCCTAGGTGTCTTTTTATAATATAGCACGGAAGGTTCCAGATTGCGCAAGAAATCCTGGACTGCACAGAGAAAATCGGAGTTTCACGGAGAAGTTCTGTTACGCGGACGACCGGTTTGAGCTCCCGGACGATCGGTCTCAAAACTGCAAAAATAGTCCAGCGAGTTTTGAAGAAATCCAATATTAAAATTTTAATTCAAGGACCGGTCTGACGACCGGTCTGAGCAGTGGACGACCGGTCGCACGACCGATCGTGGATGGTCCAGCAGGCCTTGCAAGGATATCTTCTTCTGTTGAGTAGTTGGACCGGTCAGACGATCTGTCCTGGCTATGGACGACCGGTCGCATGACCGGTCTTAGCTGCTTTTTCCTATTTTCTTCTTAGGCTTCTTTCTTCCTTTCTTCTCCTTTCTTTTTACTTTCTTTGGTCCTTCTTCAACCTTCATCCAATGGCTTTAAATGGCTCTTTTTAGTCTCCAATTGGGTGAATTCCGCTCTCATTCCTAAAATCACAAAACATGCATTAGATGGCCCTTTTAAGCATGCAAACCATGCATATAATGTGATGTAATGGACAATGCAATGTATAAATTGGAGGTTCAACACACCTCCCAACCAGTTTTTTGCTAATCCCGAGCAAAACATGCGTGAATAAGTTCAAACCTCCAAACCAACTCACCTTTAGAAATCATGTTTCTATCCATTTCAAGACATACAAGTATAAAATTTGGAGAAATTAGGTGATAGAAGTTGAAACCTTAGACTCTCACAGCATAATAAGTGTCCACATGAAATTTTCGCTGATTGATTGATAAATAGAAGAACTCAAACAACTTCAACCTAGTGTGCATAGTGAAAGTTTATCTCATGAGTTTCTGGGATTATCTTCTTCATAGATCAACTAAACTATAGATCTCAAGGTGCATAGAGCAACAACAAGCCTATGACAGGAATGTGCCTTACCGTCCTTCCGACAGCTTTCACACTACGTCCCATTTCCGACTTTGGTTACGGGTAGACCATCCCCTGGTTGGTAATAAGTAGCCCTTTTCGGAATTTTCCACCATGTTTTCCATCATTCCCAATTTTCATCCTTCCTTTTCCTTTTTTTTCATTAGATAGGATTTTTAGAAATCCGTATCTTTCGTTATTTTCCCATGGACAAGGATGGACAAAGTATCCCGGCTTGGTTTCTCAACACCTTAAATCAAAGTCTAGCTAATTCACAAATCACATAATCCTTTCAACCCATGAAAATCGTGTAATGTGAACTAGGTGTAAAGGTGTTCAAATTTTCTATCAATCACAACAATAGGGAAACTAACATATAAAACCATTATGTTGGGAGAAATTCAAGACTTACAACATCACACACTTTGTATCTCCTCTTCTTGTACTCATATCATCTCGGATGCATAGAAATAAGGTTTTCTAAAAGAGTTTTGAAATTTTAGAAAATTCGAAAAAAAATTCCACATATGAGGCTCGAAATGTTGCAACATGCTAGATGAGGAAGCTCATCTCACCCCCCAACCAAATATTGCATTGTCCTAAAAAGATATGCAATGAGCATGATCATGAGAGCAATGGTGAAATATAAGAGAGTGAGAACAATAATACCTGAGAGAGTCAATCATGAAAGTCTGAAACTTCAACAACTAAAAAACTAAACAAGCAAACTAAAATGACTAAACCTACCTATGCTATACCTCCGTCAGACTAGGAGATCAATCATCCTGATACACAGGATCATTCAGAGTGATGGACATGTCCTCTGAATCAAATTTCTCAACAAATGGTTTAAGGCGTTGTCCATTAACTTTAAAACAATTACCATTTGCTGCATTCTCAATCTCAACGGCGCCATGAGAAAAAATTTCTTTAACAATATATGGACCAGTCCATCGTGATCGTAACTTTCCCAGAAAAAGATGAAGTTGGGAATTGTACAAGAGCACTTTCTGTCCTTCATGGAAAGATTTTCTAAAGATGTGCTTGTCATGAAAGGCCTTCATCTTACACTTGTAAATTCTTAAGTTCTCATATGAATCGTTCCGGATCTCATCAAGCTCATTTAATTGGAGTTTGCGAAGCGAGATAGCCTTGTCAATGTCAAAATTTAATGCCCGAATTGCCCAATAGGCTTTGTGTTCAATCTCCACAGGCAAGTGGCAAGCTTTCCCGTAGACAAGTCTATAAGGAGACATTCCAATGGGTGTCTTGTAAGTGGTACGGTGAGCCCAAAGTGCATCATCTAATCTTAGAGGCCAATCCTTGCGATCTGGCCTCACCGTCTTTTCCAAAATCTGTTTGATTTCCCTATTGGAGATTTCAACTTGCCCACTTGTTTGTGGGTGGTATGGGGTACTTACTTTATGCCTAATACCGTATTTCTTCATTAAAGCTTCAAAAGGTCTATTGCAAAAGTGAGAACCACCATCACTAATGATGGCTCGAGGCGTCCCAAATCTGGAAAGTATGTTTTCTTTGAGGAACTTGAGAACCGTACGATGATCTTTGGTTCTACATGGGATAGCCTCTATCCATTTAGACACATAGTCTACGGCAAGCAATATATAGACATGTCCAAAAGATGAGGGGAATAGTCCCATGAAATTGATGCCCCAACAGTCAAAGACTTCAAGATGTTGAATTGGGGTGAGAGGCATCATATTTCGACGGGATAATCCTCCTAACTTTTGGCAACGCTCGCATGCTTTGCAAAACTCATGGGTGTCCTTAAATACCGTGGACCAATAAAAACCACACTGCAGAATTTTACAGTGGTTTTCTTGGCGGAAAAATGACCCCCACATGCTTGATTATGACAAAAGGAGATGACGGAATTATGTTCATCATCAGGGACACATCTCCTTATAATTTGGTCTGGGCAATATTTAAACAATAAAGGTTCATCCCAGAAAAATCTGCGCACTTCCCTCAGAAATTTATGTTTGTCCTACGCAGTCCAATGAATCGGCATCGCACCTGTGGAAAGATAATTGGCTATGTCAGCATACCATGGTGGATGCATAGCAACAAAGAGTTGCTCATCAGGGAATGAGTCCTCAATAGGTGACTCGTCAATGGAATTAGGTAGGACTAGGTGGGATAAATGATCCGCCACCACATTTTCTACTCCCTTCTTGTCTTTGATCTCCAAATCAAATTCTTGAAGGAGTAGGATCCATCTAAGCAAACGGGGCTTGGCATCCTTCTTAGAAAGAAAGTGTTTCAGCGTCGCATGATCTGTGTAAACAATGACTTTGGATCCTATTAAGTAAAACCTGAATTTGTTCAAGGCAAAGATGACGGCTAGGAGCTCTTTTTCCGTAGTTGAGTAATTAACTTGGGCTGGATTCAAGGTCCTACTTGCGTAATAGATAACATGGGGCTTCTTATCCTTCTTTTGGCCTAACACCGCCCCAATAGCATAATCGCTCGCGTCGCACATCAACTCAAAAGGTATGGACCAATCCGGTGGTTGCATGAAGGGAGCGGTTGTCAACATGTCTTTTAGCTTTGAAAAAGCTAATTGACATTCGGCACTCCACTCAAATTGGTTCTCCTTTTGTAGAAGGTTACATAAAGGCCTTGAGGTATGGCTAAAATCCTTTATGAATCTTCTATAGAAACTGGCGTGTCCAAGGAAGGACCGCACATCGCTTATGCTTTTGGGTGGTGGTAGATTGGAAATTAAGTCAATTTTTACCCGGTCTACCTCTATTCCATTGGACGAGATGATATGTCCAAGGATTATTCCTCTTTGTACCATGAAATGACACTTTTCCCAATTTAAAACGAGGTTCTTCTCCTCACACCTCATCAAGACCAACTTAAAGTGATTGAGGCACTTGTCAAACGTACAACCAAAAACAGAAAAGTCATCCATGAATACCTCGAGAAACTCACCCACCATGTCTGAGAAAATACTCAACATGCATCGTTGGAATGTGGCGGGTGCATTACATAGCCCGAATGGCATTCTTCGGTAAGCGAAGGTACCAAACGGGCATGTAAATGTGGTTTTCTCTTGGTCCTCCGAGGCTATCTCAATTTGGTTGTAGCCGGAGTAGCCATCTAGGAAGCAATAATAGGAATGACTTGCTAACCTCTCCAAAATTTGATCCATGAATGGGAGGGGGAAGTGGTCCTTCCTTTGAGCTTCCGATAATCAATGCACATATGCCAACCGGTGGTCACTTTAGTCGGTATAAGCTCATTGTTGGCGTTTTCTACGATGGTAATACCGGATTTCTTGGGGACAACTTGGGTAGGACTCACCCATTGGCTATCTGAGATGGGGTAGATGATACCTACATATAATAGCTTTAACACCTCTGCTTTGACAACCTCCATCATGTTTGGATTTAGCCGTCTTTGAGGTTGTCTAGTCATTTTTGTATTTTCTTCAAGGTGTATACGGTGAGTACAAATCGAAGAATCTATCCCCTTGAGATCCGCTATTGTCCAACCTATGGCTTCCCTATGTTCTTTGAGTAGCTCAATCAACTTGAGCTCTTGGTCTCTCTCTAGGTGAGAGGCAATGACAACTGGGAAAGTTTCCTCTTGACCCAAATATACATATTTAAGCTCGAATGGCAATGGTTTAAGGTCAAGCTTCGGTGGTTTGATGTTAGACAGTAGAGGCCTTGATGTGGTTGGTGGCAATTTTTCAAAGTGGGGCCTCCATCGGCTAGTACCAGCTACAAGTCTATCTATATTCAATGCTTGCACAATTCCACTAATGATGGGGTCTTTGGAATCCATGAAATGTGCCAAGCATGTCTCCAAGCTTTCTAGTCGTTCAAGTTGGAGGAGTTCTTCTTCTTCAAGAGATTCAAGCATGTTTACCTTGAAGAACTCGTTATCATCAACATCCCTATGTCTTTTGCCCAAGTGGAACACATTCACCTCTAATGTCATGTTCCCAAAGGATAATTACATCACCCCATTATGGAAATTGATGATTGCGTTTGATGTAGCAAGGAATGGGCGGCCTAAGATCACCGGTATTTGAGTGCTAGCATGTAAAACCGGTTGTGTGTCCAAGACGATAAAATCTACCGGGTAGTAGAATTTGTCAACTTGGACTAGAACATCCTCAATTATCCCCCTCGGTATACAGATAGATCTATCAGCGAGTTGTAACGTGGTTTTGGTGGGTTTTAATTCACCAAGACCCAATTGCTCATATACCAAGTATGGGATCAAGTTTACGCTTGCCCCCAAATCTAGCAATGCACGCTCAATCCGGTAGTCTCCAATGATACATGAGATTGTGGGGCTACCGGGATCTTTGAATTTTGGGAGGGTCTTTTGAGTGAGAATGGCACTCACCTGCTCATTTAAGAAGGCCTTTTGCTGCACATTATATTTGCATTTAATTGTGCATAGGTCCTTTAGAAACTTTGCATAAGAGGGGATTTGTTTGATGGCATCAAGCAAAGGAATGTTTATCTTGACTTGTTTGAAAATCCCTAAAGTATCATGAGAGTTTGGAAGAGATTTTGGGGCAACCAATCTCAAAGGGAATGGTGCTACGGGCTTATAGATACGCTCCTTCTCTTGTGGGGCTAAGTTAGATCCGTCCTCATCCTCAGAATTTACCGGATCATTAGGCTTGTTGGCCTTCACCGGAATAGATTTGTCGATTTGTTTACCACTTCTAAGAGTGGTGAGAGATTTGGCTTGCTCCATATGTTAGTTGAATGGATTAGGGATGCTTACTTCATGTACTTGTTTAGGATTGGGCTGAGGTTGGGCCGGAAAGGTCCCTTCCCTAGCATTCAAGCGTCCCTTAATCTCATCAACCGAGACTTTAAGCTCTTGGAACATTTGCTGATTTATTTGATTAATTTGCGTTTGCCCTTGTATAAACGCTTTTAAGGTGTCCTCCATTGAGAATTGAGGTGGGGCCATATTTTGCATGGGTGGCCCTCCTTGAGAGTTGGTCGGATTGCCCGTGGGAGCATTCTTCCAATTGAAATTTGGGTGGTTCTTCCAACTGTTATTGTACGTATTACCCACCAGTCCATTGAAAGGCCGTTGATACCCATATGTGGCATTTGCATGTTCATGTAACACCTCTTGAAATGCAGGAATTGTGGGACAATCTTGCGTAGCATGTAAATCGGTGTGACAAATCCCACATATGGTCTCAATAGCTTCATTGGACTTTGGAACTCCACTTTTACTAAGTTCCATGGCCTCGATCTTCCTTGTGAGGTTGGCTATCCTTGCATTCATGTCGTCTTCCTCCTTGAGGATATAGATCCCTCCTTTCTCTTTTTCTTGAGTAGGCTTGGGTTTGTTGGGTTTATCTGAGGTATCCCAGGATTGGGCATTTTCAGCCAACATGTCCAAATAACTCCAAGCCTCATTTGGATTTTTGCTCATAAACTCGCCATTGCACATCATCTCTACAAATTAGCGCATATTGGAACTTAATCCATCATTGAAAAAGTTTATAATTCGCCAACTCTCATAGCCATGATGTGGGCAAGCAAGTAGGAGGTCCTTAAATCTCTCCTAACATTGGAAGAAAGATTTACCCTCTTTAGTCGAAAAATTCATTATAGCTCTTCGAAGGGTGTTCATTTTATGAGCCGGAAAGAACTTTTTCAAGAATTCCTGGGTCATCTCATTCCATGACCCAATCGAATGTGGTTTAAGAGAGTGAAGCCAATTTTTGGCTCTTTCTTTCAATAAAAAGGGAAAGAGTTTAAGTTTAATGGTATCTTCTGAAACATTGGTGTATTGCAAGGTAGCCACCACTTCTTTGAATTCTTTCAAGTGTAGATATGGGCTGTCAGAGTCTAGCCCATGGAACTTTGGTATAAGTTGAATTACACCCAGCTTTATGTCAATGTTTTCGTCGTTTAGTGGTAGAACCACACAAGAGGGTGTAATTGCACGGGCTGGTTGTAGGTAAGCCCGTAGTGATCTCATTGAAGGAACGTTATGTACCTCATTCTCTCCTACTCCCTCTTGATTTGCGTTTGTAGTTGGAGTAGGAGGGGGAAGATTCCTTAAAGGTGTTTGATCCATACTCCCCAAACTTTCACAACGTTCTTGGTAATTCCGGACTCGTCTATGGACTGACAATGGTCCAACTAAACCACCTTCGGATTGGAGACGATTAGAGTGGTCACGTTCCCAACGGGACATAAACCACTCAACTAAAAACTAAACTAGTCCTAAAATCTGAAATAAAATCAAAAGCTAAAAGAGTTCAAGTTGGAAGGATAGTACCGATTCGCTTGAACTATAAGAACTTCCTACAAGACAAAACAGTCTTTGTTAGTTATAGAATTCAGAAAAATTAATCCTAAGAGAATCAATAAATCCTAACTACTTCTATTCTATAGCCACTAAAACAATTCAGAACCGTTATCTAAATTCCCCGGCAATGGTGCCAAAAACTTATTCGCTCGCCTCAAGTGTAAGGCTGCGATGTAGTAATAAAACTCGGTAAGACCGAGGCCGATCCACAGGGAATTGGATAACAAATTCCAAACTATTCCGGCAACTCAGTTTGCAATAGATAAGAGACTTAATTGGAATAATTATGCTAAAACGGTAACTTAATAAAAACAGTAATTTAAAGGCACTAAGGCATTCAAGGATCCACTTGTAGCAATCCCATGTCAATCCAATCAATCCAAGCAAGATACACAACTAGATTTGAAGTCCTATTTCTCATCTAGTTGAGAAATAAAGCATTAAACACATTCAATCCCATTCAAGTTGAACTTCCAAGTTCTAGTCCCATTCAATCAATGTAGAATTCAAAATCAAAGCCTTCGGAGTAACAGCCATGCCTACGGACTATGGCCTGCTCAAGGACTACTATAATTCGAATCTAAACAATCATCATATGATAATCTCAGAGAATTGCAAGGAATCCATGTCCGGAGCACATGAACTCTCATAAAACATCTCAAACTATCAACTTTTAAGAACTAGATTAAGTAAAAATCCAAACTTGAATTGAAAGTACTTGAATTAATTGAATCAAAACATGAAATTAGCTACAAGCTTCACCTCTCAGCCTTAGCTGAGAGATTCTAGCCGAGCATTGTCATACTACAACTAGAATTCATGAAAAAGCTAGAAAACATAGAAAAATCGGAGATTGGAGGGTTGCAGACGCTCCACAATGGCTTCCTTCCTCTCCAACGACGTCCCTTGGCTTCTATGATGCCCTAGGAAGAGCCCCTAGGTGTCCTTTTATAGTATAGCACGGAAGATTCCAGATTGCGCAAGAAATCCCAGACTGCGCAGAGAAAATTGGAGTTTCACAGAGAAGTTCTGTTACGCGGACGACCGGTGGCACGACCGGTCGCACAACTGGTCTCAAAGCTACAAAAACAGTCCAGCGAGTTTTGAAGAAATCCAATATTAAAATTTTAATTCAAGGACCGGTCGGGCGACAGGTCTGAGCAGTGGACGACCGGTCGCATGACCAGTCATGGATGGTCCAGCAGGCCTTGCAAGGAGATCTTCTTCTGTTGAGTAGTTAGACTGGTTGGACGACCGGTCCTGGCTATGGACGACCGGTCGCACGACCGGTCTTAGCTGCTTTTTCCTATTTTCTCCTTAGGCTTCTTTCTTCCTTTCTTCTCCTTTCTTTCTACTTTCTTTGGTCCTTCTTCAACCTTCATCCAATGGCTTCAAATGGCTCTTTTTAGTCTCCAATTGGGTGAATTCCGCTCTCATTCCTAAAATCACAAAACATGCATTAGATGGGCTTTTTAAGCATGCAAATCATGCATATAATGCGATGTAATGGGCAATGCAATGTATAAATTGGAGGTTCAACAGTATCTTCGCCGCAGGCTCTCTTATTATTATCTTAGTATTCTGGCATCCCTCTGGTTAATAGGAAAATGCTTCAGAATTGATGGATTCTTGTATATATATATATATATATATATATATATATATATATATATATATATATGGATGGTTCTATATGAAGATAACTAGGACATTCTATTATTAGCAATCTCTTATACTTACGTACACAATTTTGTATGAAGATGGTTGTTGGGGCTCAAAATTTCACCCATAATAGAATGGTGAATGATGGCTCAAAATGAATGGTCTGGATCGGTTTAAGACTTGAAAAATAGCCAGAAAAGTGACAGAACACCTTCCATACATGTAATACACATAGAACTCATGCAAGAGAATAGTGTGTATGGCTATGCATACCTAAAGCCCGCATGAGCACATGCAAGCGTTAAGCTAAGCCATCATGTGCATGCAACCAACTCATGCATACTATGCATAACCACACATGCCACACACATGTACATTATTTTGCATGCCATGAATGCAACTCGTACAGCCCATGCATGCTACCCATGTGTTGTAGGCAAATATAGTCTGGCGAGAAGTGAAGGATCGCGGCAATATGAATGCGAGGAGTTCAGGTCGAGCTCGCGGTAGGGGGTCGCACATCCTGGATGCGAGTAGCTCGGCTCGTGCTCGCTAGAAGGGGTCGCACCTCTCGGATGCGAGCAGCTCGGCTCGTGCTCGCTAGAAGGGGTCGCATCTCTCGGATGCGAGCAGCTCGGCTCGTGCTCGTCAGAAGGGGTCGCATCTCCCGGATGCGAGCATCTCGGCTCGTGCTCGCCAGAAGGGGTCGCATATCCCGGATGCGAGCATTCCTGACACGAGCAGCTCCCGAATCAGAGCAATCATGAGTCTTTGTTTTTGGTTTGGACGATCTTCGTAGTCCCAGCACCCGATTTCCGTCGAGCAGCTTGTCCTAATCCCTCGACGGCTCCAAGCAGAGTTACATCCAGCGCGGCGGTCTCCGTCCTTTCGGCGTCTCCTTCCTTTTCGGCAGCTATGACTCCAACTACGGCTTCCAGCTCAACATGAGCAATCAATGCTATTACTACGCCTACTGGCAGCCCGTATAGGTCGGTTTTTTGGGCTTATCTTCTCTGGTGGTTCCGGATCTCAAGGAATTGCCATCAAGGAACGTGATTGCTGAAATAAGTCATTGGGTTGGACCTTGTCTCTAAAGATAGGATCTTATCCCACGAAATCAGCAAGATCTCAGTATCGTACACGAGATCAGCGGGATCTCGGTATCTTGCGTAACGGATTGAACTGCTTCAGATCTATATAAAGGGACGACTCCATTATGGGAAAGGTACACACAATATTCAATCTCTGTCCCGTTTTGCCTGGCTACTCTTCTTCTTGCTTTGGCCTAACTTAAGCATCGGAGGGCTAACGGCTGGACCCCGGCCACCCTTAGTTACTGTCTGTCTTCTTTCAGGTTTGGCGGAGGAAATCCCTGTGGGAGAGAAGTTGAACGTCCGGAGGATCCTGTTACAAAATCTGACATCAACACCATGTATAAAGCCCATGAAGGCACTAAGTATAAATGAAACTCTCATTTATGCCCATACATCCCAGACATACATACATTCACACCATGCAAGAACACTATTCTCGTGTAACCCATTCATACATGCATACATAACACATATAAACCATGGACCATGCCTAAGACTCATGCATGAAACACATGTGTCATCCATGCAACAAATGCATACATGCCACAAACTACATATTCACATGCATATGCAATGCATGCATAACCTAAACACCGCAAACATATCCTATGCATATATAAAACCACAACATGTACGCGCATTCACGCTGCCCATGGTAACGTTCCCACCAGACGTTGTTCTCTGTACCCCACCATGGAGTATATACTTGATCTAAGCCAATCATATGTTTCGCCAACCCATTTTACCTCTAGGGACAGAAAATGAAGAAGATCTAAGTCCTGGATAGACTACACCATGAGAAACATTGGAGGAAGAATTGTCTATGGTTGAAAGTTGGCAATATACATAAAGCATGTAAAACTCACACTTTAAAACTTCCGAATTTGTTAAAATACAACTTAATGAGCTTATCCTGGACGTTGCTGTAGGGCCCCCATCGTGATGCATAAGGGTAATCCAAACCTCCCAGGCATCTTGATAGCTCATTTTAACCCTTGGGACCAAGTATGAGACATATCTGAAGCTCAAGTGGGACACACCATAAGAAGATCAACGCTCACCATTATAACTCCCAAAAGGAGTGATCACCGATTAAACCTCTCTAGTGGCCCACCACAATATTGTTTTCAAAGATCTGGACCGACCAGGGTGTCCTAGGGGAGTCACACATGTGGAACATTTAAATGATTGCTCGACCCAACATCTCTGTGGCCCCAAAGTATCATTCAACGGCAAAATAACAGTGAATCTATTTCCTGTGGTATGGCCCACATGAACATCTGATTTGCTCCAAACTTGGGTCCACCACATAGAATAACACTCCCGAGCCAATGGATGGCTTTGATCCTAAACCCATAGACTATAAATGGGACCCACTTAAAAGTTTGCCAAAACACGTGGAAACATGCAAAAGTCACTAGTCTAGTCACTGTTGTGAACCGCCTACCCAAGCCAGTTACCGTTGAAAACATGTGTGGGGTGCCCTTTGAACCATCTGAACCGTTCATGGAGTCACAAGTGCCCACACGTGTCATATTCATGAATGCAAGCTTGATCTGATACTTCTATGGCTCCACATGAGTCTACAACGGTGACTGAATAGTGGAACTGTTTCCCCTCAGATGGCCCACCCAAAACTTAGATTTAGGTGGAACTTCATGCCACCTCCTAGAATGATGACCCTGAACTAATGAACCGCTCAGATTTGGCACCCACGAACTACAAAGGAGACCCGCTAATAAATTTTCCAAAAGACGTACGAACCATGCAAGCTCATGTTACATACAGATTGTCAACATCAACCAACACGCAACGCCTCTAAAAGCCCACCATCTGAGTGCTTTGGAGAATCTGACCTGTTGACAAGATCATTGTGGTCCACAAGTGCCAGAGAACACAAAAATTAACCTGATCCAAGTTTCACGTGGACCACACCATAAGAGAATAAATATCTACTGTTATAACTCTCAAACCAGCAACTATATAAAGGTTACGTGAGTAGCATTCAGGAGGAGAAGAGAGAAGAGGAGAGAGGAGGAGAGGATGAGATTGAGAGCGTAAGAGGAGTTATTGACATGTGCCCACCCTTTTGAGGTGGGATACATGCGCTCAATACACTCGCTAACCCTTTCCGAGGAGGGATACATGCGCCTATCCTTCCAAGAGGGATATATGCACTCAATGCATGCCCCAACCCTTTTGAGGAGGGATACATGCGCCCACCCTCAGGACTATTTGCCAGCCTTTTATGGCATGCGCTGAAGCACGATGTATGTGTTTGTCCTTCCATGCGCTCCCTAGATTTCATGCACCCGTCGCTCTCCAAATATATGCGCTCCTAGCTAAAATGTATGCGCCTCCGGCTTGGTGACATACGTCCCACCTTAGAGCCAGTGCGCTCCAACTAATGAGCATGCGCCAAACAACAGTACCATGTGATCAGACTAGTTTTGACCTGATTTGGCCTAATTGGCCAAGCGCCCATATGGATTTAGCCTAATTAGACATGCACTTAGCATAATTTCATCCTAATTTAATTTAATTACACATGCGCCCAGCTTGATGTGGCTTAATTACATACCCATTCTATTTAATTCCAGCTAATCCAGCATTCACTCTGCATAATCTAACATGCACTCTACCTAATTCAGCTTAATTCGACATTCACTCTGTGATATTTGCCATGCACCAAAGACTCTCACTTTGTTTGCGATGTTTTACATGTTTATGCATATATGAGCAGTTATTTTACTTCGCTCTTACTGCATATAAGTTACAAACAAAAGTGCAGGATTCAGATTGCTCCTGAAGAAGAGTCAGCAGATTCCAACCTTATTCGACAACTGATTATAGGAACTTTATATCGATTATGTTCATTGCACAACTAGGGTTTAGCCTGGATTGAGGCTCAAGACTAACCAAAAGGGACTATGGTTGCTACTAGAAACCATGATCAAAGAGTTCCAACAACACTCGAAATATCTTACTATGGACTGCCATCATAAAAAGCTAGTTGATGCCCTACCCATCTACAACGGGTCCATTGGTTGAGCTGATCAAGTAGTTGTGGAGTGGCTTCTCAGGGTCACCCATTATAAGATACGGGCGCAGGCCTTGGGTCGTGCCGACCAACATTCGATGCTCGTGTATTCCAGAGGTCAATGACCCAGAGTTGCACCACTCGATAAAATCCTGACAGTGCTTTAACCTGAACAATCCGAAAGAAAATGGGACATAAACATCCAACTTGTCTAAAAAAGTGGCTCAGTCCATAGTAAGAAAACATATAGGTCTCTATGACCATGAGCTCAAAGACTATAGTCCCTAATGACTTAGTCACCTACTCGATCTATCTGGGCCTTTTCTCAAATACTCCATCTATTGTACAATTGTCATTCATAGTGGAGCTTTGTCGCTTTGTGCCATGGTTTTCTCCCGTAAGGGTTTTTCACATAAAAATCTCTGTTTTCTCTATGGTGTGCATGATTTACATTAATATTTCCTCATTTACTTTATTTAATCTATCTATAATGTATGCATTCATTTACATTAAAAATCTTTGTATTATCTTTGATGTAATTAAAGGCTCATGACAAATATCACAGCCTGAAATGTAAAAGATCTCAGAATCTTTGGAATAAAATTTGTCTTGTGATACCTCTCTTGTGTACACTTTGTGATTACTTATGATTGTCTATGAATGTCTCTATACTTAGAATTCCCCCAAAATAATGAAACACAGGAAAAATTGCCCTTTCGAGCATTTTTCTAGTTTTAACAAACTAGCTACTCTGCTGGGGATGTTCGACACGTTTTTGGGCGCCAAACTAGTGACTCTCAATGGGAACGTTATTCCCTTCATCTTTAAGGAAAAATCATTTGAAATCGAAGCTTTCAAAACTTTCAAAAATCTCAAAGTTTTTAAAGATAGCATAATCATGTGTATTCTTACTATGCATTCAGTTTCATGTTTAACTTTTATTGCGACTGGTAAGGTCGTGCGCTTTCTACATCTAGTTGTAGAATGATCTAATGGACATGTGATTGTGCAATGAAAATTAACGAAAGTACTCACCCTAAGGATATGAGAGATGGTGCTTGTGCTTGTCTTCTTGTCAATTGGAGGATTTTGCTCCATGTATCCCGCTGCAACCAGATCAACCGCTTCCGAATCTAGTTGGTAACTAGCCCGGAGCCTCAAACAACAAAAGGAAATGAAGAGAGCATTGACGAAGGTTCTAGACTAGAAGACCGCTGTGGTTATACCACATCATAAAAAAAAAAAAGCAGTGACAACCAGCATAAGCTAGGAAGGCTTCCACCGCTACCCAGACTACCGTAATAAGGCCACAGAAGTTCACACATTTAGTTGAGAGCTTCCCAGCGCTCTCAGAAGTGATCCTCCCAGAGAGGGGGCATATCAAGTTGGCTATGAAAAAGGTAGTCATAAAAGCAAGAAACGAGATTTTCATCAGGATCAGTTAGATGAAGTCAAAGCTGATTAGTGAAAAAGGGCCAGTACAAGTCACAATGGTGCAGGTAATTGAAGATGAAGAACCGATAAAATAAGATGTTGAACCACTAAGAACTCAGGAGTAGATCGACGAATTGGCCGAAGCTCAGAATGATTTATCGAGGTGAGCGAAGGAGATCCAGGATGCCTTAGTCATCCCAATCACACACAAAATAGCTCGTAGTGTCGTTTCGCCTACTCGACAGTCGACAGAAGAATCACAAGGGAAAATTAAGCCAGTTATATGGAAAATAGCTAAAGAGACGGTAGAAATGATAATCGTCAAAGCCATTCTGACAAAGCAGGAGCTGACCTGTAAGGAGCGATCAACGCAATTTGTGATGGTATAGGTGGTCGAAGACGAAGAATTGTTTGAACAGACTAATTAACCACCAACAATCTAAGAACAAATTGATGAGCTAGTTAAGATTCAGAATGACTTAACAAAGCAGCCAAAGGACATTCATGATGCCCTAGCAATCCTGATCGCGCAGGGTGCCGCTCAAAACACCATTTTCGCCCAAGATATCATAGGGGGCAAGCAATGGGTTTTCCTCGTCAAGCGAAGGAGTGATTGAAGTGAAAGCTAAAATGGTTGTTGACATAATAACCAAAGCGACAATTGAAGTGGAGGTAAATCTCAAAGCCAGAGAAGCAGCCAAAACAGCTATCAACCTGACAATCAAAGTAATAATCAAAGCAGCTACCGACTCAAAAATTAAAAGAATGGAAGGTAAAGAATTTACTAGCTGACCGGTAGGTTCCTGTGAGTGCCATAGTGTCATGGGTAATACCTACTAAGTCTACAATGTCGCCAAACTCTGTATAGGCACAAAGTCACTGAACTCTGCATAAGCGCAAATCTTGCCGAACTTTGTATAGACACAAAGTCGCTGAACTCTGCATAAGCGTAAATCTCGTCGAACTTTGTATAAGCACAAAGTTGCTGAACTACACATAAGCGCAAATCTCACGGAACTCTATATAGGCACAAGTCGCTGAACTCTGCATAAGCACAAATCTCGCCGATCCTAAACTCTGCATAAGCACAAATCTCTCCGATCCTGAACTCTGCATAAGCGCAAATCTCGCCGATCCTAAACTCTGCATAAGCGCAAATCTTGCCGAACTCTGTGTAGGCACAAAGTCACTGAACTTTGCATAAGTGCAAATCTCGCCAAACTCTGTACAAGCACAAAGTCGCTGAACTCTACATAAGCACAAATCTCGTCGAACTCTATATAGGCACAAAGTCATTAAACTCTGCATAATCGCAAATAATACCCCAGGCTATGGGTCCAAACTGAACCATACAGCTTCTAGGTTACGAGGATAAACTGAACCATACAAACTCCAGGATATAAGGATAAACTGAACCATACAACCTCCAGGTGATGAGGATAAACTGAACCATATAGCCTCCAGGTTACGAAGATAAACTGAACCATACAACCTCTAGGATACGAGGATAAACTGAACCATACCGCCTCGTAGTTATGCGGATAAATTGAACTATACAACCTCCAGGATACGAGGATAAATTGAACCATACAGCCTCTAGGTTACGAGAGTAAAATGAACCATACAACCTCCAGGATATGAAGATAAACTGAACCATACAGCCTCTAGGTTATAAGGATAAACTGAACCATCCAACCTCCAAGATATGAGGATAAAATGAACCATACAGCCTCCAGGTTATAATGATACAACCTCCACGATACGAGGATAAACTGAACCATACAGCTTCCAGGTTACAAGGATAAACTGAACCATACAACCTCTAGGATAGGATGATAAACTAAACCATACAGCCTCCAGGATACGAGGATAAACTGAACCATACAACCTCCAAGATACGAGGATAAACTGAACCATACAGCCTCCAGGTTACGAGGATAAACTGAACAATATAACGTCGAGGATATGAGGATAAATTGAACCATACAGCCTTTCGGTTACGAGGATAAATTGAATCATACAGCCTCCAAGTTACGAGGATAAACTGAACCATATAGCCTCCAGGTTACGAGGATAAACTAAACCATACAACCTCCAGGTTACGAGGATAAACTGAGCCATATCCCTTCATTGAGCTATGAGGTTAAACCATGTTATCCCTCCAACGAGTTACAAGGTTAAACTATGATATCCCTCCAACGAGTTATGTGGTTAAACTATGATATTCCTCCAACGAATTATGGAGTTAAATTGAACCAGATCCCTCCAGGATAAGAGGCTAAATTGAACCAGATCCCTCCAGGTTATGAGATCAAACCGAACCACATAAAGATTGATCAGTCAAATTGAACATCAAATATCTGTATCAAAATGAAATCACTACCTCATCAAGCAAGATCCTAACATCACGTGAATCAAATATCCACATCATCGGATCAAAGCTAAATCTCTGCATCAGTTCGATCAATCATGAATTTGAGATATTCAATTATAATCATCAACCCCAATCATATATTTAGAATCCCCAAATCAATTTAGTTTATTACAAAAGTAGAATTAGAAGAGCGTATCCTATAAATGGTTTTATACAAGACGCAATGCTTCAATAATATTATTTCAACATGGGTTTTCTCATGATCACTACAGCCTCCTTGCACTTTGCATGAGAGCAATTCACAGCCGATATCGATTGTAGGCTTATATATGTCAACTACCAGTATCGATTGTAGGCTTCCACATACCTTTCTTTGATAACAATTATAGATCTCTGAATGTATATCTCGTTCAGCAGTATCAGCCGTGAATCTTTATACATATACTTTATTGACATCAGTCACAGAATTTCGTGTACATATATTTCTCCATTATTGTCACGGATCTTCTTATACATATATTCTACCAATATCAGTCATGAATCTTTGTGTATGTTCCTCTGATCGGTATCAGTCATAAGCTCCTGTATATATCTGTCGTCATCCTCAGCTACTGGAATATATATATCTGCAGTCATCCCCAGCTACCAGATTATATATATCTGCTAACACCGACACCTACAGGATTCTATACATCCTTTATTATCGCTTGTTATGGGACCAGTCATATCTGCCGCCAACATCAGTTAAAGAATTATATGGATCTTCCATCAGCATCATTGGAGGGTGAGGGCTATAGATTTGCACACCTACTGGTCGAATATTATATGGATCTTCCATCAGCATCATTGGAGTGTTAGGACTATGGATTCGTACATCTACTGGTCGAATACTCCAAGGGATCAACAACGAGTTAAAGTAACCCCACACCGCAACAAATTTGGTACACTATAAACCAAGTCGACATAACAAAGAAGGAAGTGACGAAGACAGAAGTACTATTAGAAGATAATAAGATTAGAAGGCTTCGAATTCTAGTTTTAAAAATACAAGTTAAATCAATCTGACACCTTCATGACCCATCGATACCAGAATAGCAGCTGGAAAACCGGAAGGATAGCAAAATCCCAGAGGGAAGCAAGAAGAACCAGAAGATCCTTATACCTCCATGGCATGACGCACTCAGATGAAACCTATAGAATAGAAAAGGAAGCGAATGCACTCCTATGCTGAAAAATGAAGGAAATAGTTGAGCCAAACCTGGTTTATATACTTAAGCCTGAAACCGGTGCACTGCACTGTGTTCGCTCACCTCAAGTGCAAGGCTGCGATGTAGTAATAAATCTCGGTAAGACTGAGGTCGATCCACAGGGAATCAGAAAATAGCTTCTATACTATTCCAGCAACTAGGATTGCAATAATTAAGAGATTCAATTGAGAGAATTATGTTAAAATAGTAACTTAAGAAAAATAGTAATTAAGGAACTAAGGCTTTCAAGGATCCACTTGTAACAATCCCATGTTAATCCAATCAATCCAAGCATAATACACAACTAGATTTGAAGTTCTATCTCTCATTTACTTGGAAGATAAAGCATTAAACACATTCAATCCCACTTAAGTTGAACTTCCAAGTTCTAATCCTATTCAATCACATAGCATTCGAAATCATAGCCTTCAGAGTAACGGCCATGCCTATGGACTATGGCATGCTCAAGGGTTACCATAATTCGAATCTAATAAAGCAAAACATGATAATCTCAGAGAATTGCAAGGAATCCATGTCCGAAGCACATGAACTCTCATAAAACTTCTAAAAATATCAACTTTATATGAACTAGAACATTCAAAATTCAAACTTAAAGTGAAACTACTTGAATCAAACTGAATTAAATATGAAATTGGCTACAAGCTTCACCTCTCAGCCTTAGTTGAGAGATTCTAGCCGAGCATTGTCATACAACAACTAGAACTCAATGAAAAAGACATAAAAAAGCATAAAAATTCGGAGTTGGGAGGGTTGCAAACTCTCCACGACGGCTTCCTTCACCTCCCACGAAATTCCTCAGCTTCTATGATGCCCTAGGAAGAGACCCTAGGTGTCCTTTTATAGTGGGGAGGCTCTAATACGTCGGAATCTTCCAGAATTTGCGTAACATTACGCACTTGCATAGAAATTCTTGGATCCCGAAATAGAAACTGTTGTTTAACACATAGCCGACCGGTCGTGATCGGTCGGACTGGGCTGGTCGACCGGTCTTGACCGGTTGGACCTATTGGAATTGAGTCTAAGGAGTACAGCAGTGTGGCCGACCTGTTGGCTGACCGGTCGGGACCGGTCGGACCAAATTGGTCCTTTTTCCAGCGAGTTTCAGAGGGGGATGGTAGGGTGGCCGACTGGTCAGGACTGGTCATGGCTCTTCTTTTCACATTTTCTTTCTTTCTTTCTTCTTCTCTCTCCTCTCCTTGCTTTCTTCTTTCTTTGATCCACCTTAGGCCTTCATCTAAAGCTCCTAAATATGGTCTTTTAGCTATCATTTGTGCAAAGTCTCTCTCTCAATCCTACATCCACAAAACATTCGTTAGATGGGCCTTTTAAACATGCAAACCATGCATATAATGTGATGTAATGGGATCATGTATAAATTAGAGGTTCAACACACCCCCAACCAACTTTTTGCTAGCCCCGCGCAAAACATGAGTGAAACAAGTTCAAACCTCCAAAAACCAACTCTCCTTCAGAAACTATGTTTCTATCCATTCCAAGACATACAAGTGTAAAATTCAGAAAAATGAGGTGATAGAAGTTGAAACCTTAAATTCTCAAAACATAAGAAGTGTCTATAAGAAATTCCCACTGATTGATTGATAAATAGAAGAACTCGAACAAATTCAACC
Source organism: Liriodendron chinense (assembly GCA_003013855.2). NCBI lineage: Eukaryota > Viridiplantae > Streptophyta > Magnoliopsida > Magnoliales > Magnoliaceae > Liriodendron > Liriodendron chinense. The sequence goes on along the minus strand of PVNU02003580.1, from coordinate 59,757 downwards.
TAGTGTGCATAATGAAAGTTCATCTCATGAGTTTCTAGGGATTAGCTTCTTCATAGATCAATTAAACTATGGATCTCAAGGTGCACATAGCAACAACAAGCCTATGACAGGAATTTGCCTTACCGTCCTTCCGACGGCCTTCACACTACGTCCCATGCAACATACATAAAGCATGTAAAACTCATAATTTAAAACTTCCGAATTTGTGACAATACAACTTAATGAGTTTATCCTGGACGTTGTTGTAGGGCCCCCATCGTGATGCATAAGTGTAATCCAAACCTCTCAAACATCTTGATAGCTCATTTTAAACCCTTGGGACTAAGTATGAGACATATATGAAGCTCAAGTGGGAGACACTTATAACTCCCAAAAGGAGTGATCACCGGTTAAACCTCTCTAGTGGCCCGCCACAATATTGTTTTCAAAGATCTGGACCGACCAAAGTTTCCTAGGGGGTCACACATGTAGAACATTTAAATGATTGCTCGACCCAACATCTCTGTGGCCCCAAAGTATCATTCAACGGCAAAACAACGGTGACACTATTTCCTGTGGTATGACCCACATGAACATCTGATTTGCTCCAAACTTGGGTCCACCACATAGAATAACACTCTCGAGCCAATGGATGGCTTTGATCCTAGATCCATAGACTATAAATGGGACCCACTTAAAAGTTTGCTAAAACACATGGAAACATGCAGAAGTCACTGTTGTAAACCGCCTACCCAAGCCAATTACCGTTGAAAACATGTGTGGGGCCACCATGGGCTGAACCATCTGAACCGTTCATGGAGTCACAAGTGCCCGCACGTGTCATATGCATGAGTCTTGATCTGATGCTTCTATGGCTCCACATGAGTCTTCAATGGTGACTGAAAAGTGGAACTGTTTCCCCTCGTATAGCTCACCTGAAACTTGGATTTAGGTGGAACTTGAGGCCACCTCTTAGAATGATGACCCTGAACTAATGAACCGCTCAGATTTGGTGCCCACGAACTACAAAGGAGACCCACTAATAAATTTTCCAAAAGACGTACAAACCATGCAAACTCATGTTACATACAGATTGTCAACATCAACCAACGTGCAGCGCCTCTAAGAGCCCGCCATCTGAGTGCTTTGGAGAATCTAACCTATTCACAAGATCAGTGGGGTCCACACGTGCTAGAGAACATAAGAATTAACCTGATCCAATTTTCAAGTGGACCACACCATAAGAGAATAAATTCCTATTGTTATAACTCTCAAACTAGCAACTATATAAAGGTTACGTGAGTAGCATTCAGGAGGAGAAGAGAGAAGAGGAGAGAGGAGGAGAGGAGAAGATTGAGAGCGAGTGTAAGAGGAGTTTCTAACATGCACCCACCCTTTTGATGTGGGATACATGCGCTCAATGCATTCGCTAGCCCTTTCCAAGGTCGGATACATGCGGTTAATGCATTCTTGAGCCCTTTCCGAGGAGGGATACATGCGTCCGTCCTTCCAAGGAGTGATATATGTGCTAAACGCATGCGCCAGCCCTTTTGAGGAGGGATACATGCGCCCACCCTCAAGACTATTCACCAGCCCTTCGTGGCATGCGGATGTATGTGTTTGTCCTTCCATGCGCTCCCTCTAAAAGTCGTGCACCCGACGCTCTCCAAACATATGTGCTCCTAGCTGAAATGCATGCGCCTCCAACTTGGTGACATATGTCCCACCTTAGAGCGAGTGCACCCCAACCAATGAACATGCGCCCAACATGAGTACTATGTGCTCAGACTAGTTTTGACCTATTTTGGCCTAATTGGCCAAGGGCCCATATGGATTTACCCTAATTAGACATGCACTTAGCCTAATTTCATCCTAATTTAATTTAATTGCACATGCACCCAGCTTGATGTGGCTTAATTACATACCAATTCTACTTAATTCAACCTAATACAGCATTCACTCTGCATAATCTAACATGCACTCTACCTCATTCAGCTTAATGCGACATGCACTCAGTGATATTTTCCATGCACCAAAGACTCTCACTTTATTTGCAATGTTTTGCATATTTATGCATACATGAGCAATTATTTTACTTAGCTGTTACTGCATATATGTTACTAACAAAAGTGCAGGATTCAGATCACTCCCGAAGAAGAATCAGCTGATTCCAGCCTTATTCAATAACTAATTATAGGAACTTTATATCGATTATGTTTATTGCACAACTAGGGTTTAGCTTGGATTGAGGCTCAAGACTAACCAAAAGAGTCTATGGTTGCTACTAGAAACCGTGATCAAAGAGTTCCAACAACACTCGAAATATCTTACTATGGACTGCCATCATAAAAAGCTAATTGATACCCTACCCATCTACAACGGGTTTGTTAGTTGAGCTGATCAGGTAGTTGCGGAGTGCCTTGGGTCGTGCCAACCAACATTCGATGCTCATGTATTCCAGAGGTCAATGACCCAGAGTTACACCACTCGATAAAATCTTGACAGTCCTTTAACCTGGACAATCTGAAAGAAAATGAGACATAGACATCCGACTTGTCTAAAAAAATAGGTCCGTCCATAGCAAGAAAACATATAGGTCTCTATGACCATGACCTCAAAGACCATAGTCCCTGATGACTTAGTCACCTGCTCGATCTATCTGGGCCTTTTCTCGAATACTCCATCTATTGTATAACTATCATTCATAGTAGAACTTTGTCGCTTTGTGCCATGGTTTTCTCCCGCAAGAGTTTCCATGTAAAATCTCTGTGTTCTTTATATGTGCATGATTTACATTGATATTTCCTTATTTATTTTATTTAATCTATCTATAATGTATGCATTCATTTACTTTTACCTTTTAATCAAGGGTGATCAACCATTGATGTAATTAAGGGCTCGTGACAAATATCACAGCCTGGAATGTAAAAGATCTTAGAATCTCTGGAATAAAATTTGCCTTGCGATACCACTCTTGTGTACCCTTTGTGATTGCTTATGATTGTCTATGAATGTCTCTATACTCGGAATTTCTCCAAAATAATGAAATACAGGAAAAACTGCCCTTTCGAGAATTTTTCTAGTTTTAACAATGGTTGAAAAATCGCTGTATATATTCAACTTTATTATTCCATCATGGATCCCCTCCTCACTATTATATTATTCTTCCAATCTATACGAAGATTGTTCACTCCCCAAGTGTAGGGTTGCGAAGTAGTAATAATTCGAAAAGACCGAGTATCGTTCCCACAGAGATTTATGAATGGGTATTCTTAGACTTTAACTAAAACAACTAATAATTAAGATTTTATTAAGAACTAAAGCTGGAAAATAATGATTTGGGTTTAAATAGTGAATGTGTAAGGTAATTTCAATCTAAAAAGGCACTAGAGCGCCAAGGATTCACTTTTGACAAGTTTCAATGCATCAACACAACTAGGTCTCTCATAACTCAATCGGAATCGAATTCATATATCTATCCGATTGGAATATAGAGCGGTTAAATCAACAATTATCCAAAACAGTTGCTTATTCATTGATTCAATTCCCACATCAATGCTCAGGCCTTGGGCACACTCAATTGTGTATGCCAAGCCTCTTTCCAATCTAGTTAAGATTCACAACCATGCTTTCATCAAATCCTGTCACTAGACTTGATTACAACTAATGATTAGAACTCTAATTAAATCAAAATTAATTAACAAACAGCTATTCCAGATTATAACAAAGATAAGAACTTTAATTGAATGAGTTCCCACATGAAGATCGGGCCATTGTACACAAGGCAATCAAAGGATCTACCATGCCCGGAGTCGATGATAGATCAATGAACTACACAAGCATAACCAATGCTCAGAAGATAAGCTACTAAGCTTAGAATCACTAAGAATCACATGAGCCCGGAGTCATCAAGAGATCAAAGTAAAACCAAACTATTGTTCGCTCGCCTCAAGTGTAAGGCTGCGATGTAGTAATAAAACTCGGTAAGACCGAGGTCGATCCACAGGGAATTAGAAATAACTTTCAAACTATTCCAGCAACTCAGTTTGGAATAGATATGAGGATTCAATTGAGCAATTAAACTAAAACAGTAACTTAATGAAAACCAGTAATTTAAGGTACTAAGGCATTCAAGGATCCACTTGTAGCAATCCCATGTCAATCCAATCAATCCAAGTATAGAACACAACTAGATTTGAAGTCCTATCTCTCATCTAGTTGGAAAATAAAGCATTCAAACACATTCAATCCCATTCAAGTTGAACTTCCAAGTTCTAGTCCCATTCAACACATGTAGATTTCAAAATCATAGCCTTCGGAGTAACAGCCATGCCTCTGGACTATGGCTTGCTCAAGGGTTGCCATAATTCGAATCTAAACAAACACCATATGATAATCTCAAAGAATTGCAAGGAATTCATGTCCGGAGCACATGAACTCTCATAAAACATCTCAAACTATCAACTTAAGGGACTAAAAGATTAAAAACCCAAACTTAAATTGAAATTACTTGAATTAAACTGAATCAAACATGGAAATTAACTACAAGCTTCACCTCTTAGCCTTAGCTGAGAGATTCTAACCGAGCATTGTCATACTACAACTAGAACTCATAATAGAAAGCATAAAAATTAGAAAAACCGAAAATTGGAGGGTTGCTGACGCTCCACGACGACTTCCGTCCTCTCCCACGAACTTCCTTGGCTTTTATGATGACCTAGGAAGAGCCCCTAGGTGTCCTGTGAAATTGCGGTTTTACCGCTTGTAGAGATACTCGAGAATATGTCTAAGGACCTAGAGGGGGTGATATGGACCTTTTTCAAATTCTTTTCGCCTACTTATGCAACTCAATAAAATAAGCTTTGTAAGCAAGAACACCTCGGCTTCCAAGCCTTGGTGGGTCCAATCAAAAGACTAGCAAGAGGATAAGCAATAAACAAACCTAGTCTAAGCATGCATAGGAAGTAAATGATACAACTAATCAAGCTCCTAACCTATGCATCTTGTGTAGAAGTATGAGAGTGGATCAATGAGCTCAAGTCTACACAAGTAGTGAAGGTACATCTTGTGTGGGGATGCCTATAAAGTGCCTAGCATGCATTCCTATCAATCATTCATAATTAAGCAATTAAACAAACACTGCAAAGATAGAATGTGCTCAAGAACAATCACAAACACAAGGATGTATAGTGGTTCGACTACGTGTCTACTCCACTCCCGGTTCAAGTACTCAACCCCTTTGAGCACACCGGCATTCACTATCGGAGGTTTTAAATGAGGTTCACCTCTCAACCTTTACACGGAGGTTTTATCGGTTCACCTCTCAACCGTATCCGGAGTTTTAGACAAAGGCTAACTCTCAACCTTATCGCACGTTTACTCCCGTGTCGGAGGCTCCCCCTTGGAGACTTAGTTTAGGCCCGGCTGACGGGCCAAGGAACGGCTAACGTCCCTAAGGCGAGTTGACAAACAAACTCTAAAATGGACTCTCAAATAAGACAACCTACTTGTCAGATGAGCCCCTTGTTTAGCGCCGGATTGGGTTGCTTGATCTCCGCTCTCCCGTGCTTCAATCAGCTTCCCTTTGCTCCCTCGATCGTGCCGCCGTTGCGTCGCCAATGCCTTAGCCACATTCGATCAAACACCTTGCATGCGATGCCTTGAAATGCCCAAGGTGCTAGAAGGATAGGTTTAAGAGCTCTACAACTTAGTGGGAATGGGTTGCCTAGAGTCTCTTACCTACAACGATCTCATCTTCGAGTTTAGGACATGGATTTGCCAATCAAGAAGCTTCCTAACTCTAGAGATCAAGAGGGGATGAAGGTCATCTTTTTCATGAGCTTGGAATGCTCTAATCTTGTGTTAAAGCACAAGGAAGATGCCTTGCATAGGTCAAGGATTAAGCCTCAAATGATCTCCTTCAATGGTGGCTTTTCTCCCTCAAAAATCCCTCTTCTAATGCCCAAAACCGGAGCACTATATGTAGCAAAACATAGCCCCAACGGTCATAAAACGGGCAAATAACGGTCATAAAGCGACCTGTCCCGACCGGTCATGACCGGTCGGAGCCCCCTGCTGGAGAACATCAAGTGCATAGGCCACAAACATGGGCCGACCGGTCATGACCGGTCGGACCCCTTCACTGGACAGCCAAAACACCTTAGGTCGACCGGTCATGACCGGTCGGCGTCCCTTGCTGGACATGTGGACATGCCAGACCGACCGGTCATGACCGGTCGGCCACACCTGCTGGACGGCTGAACAATGCATGAAGCCCAGAGCTGGCCGACCGGTCATGACCGGTCGGCAGGCCTTGCTGATTTCTTGGCATAATAACAGGCCGACCGGTCATGACCGGTCGGCAGCTTGTAGAAACAGCAGCAAATCTGCCGGCCGACCGGTCTTGACCGGTCGGACCAGCCTGGGTCCCTTCTGCAATGAGCTGAGTCCTTCTTTCTCCAGCATGATCATTGGGTCCAAGGTTGGGATGATCAAATGGGACACCAAGGGCCTATCTATGATGCCTAAAGGGTTCTAAATATGGTCAAGGACATCAAGGATACAAAGGGGATGGGTTTTGGTCGAGGTTAAGGCACCAAGGCATCTCATATACCTGAATCTTCATTCTTGATGCAGCTGGACGTCTTGAGTCTTCATTCTTCGTCTTCATTTGGCTCAACCGACACTAGACTCACAGTCGTAAGTGATTGACAAACAAGGTGCACTAGTATGCCACGGACAAGTGCACTAACAATCTCCCCCTTTGTCAATTACTTACAAAAACTTAACCTACCAAAACAAATACATGTACAAGATATTACAATGATAAAGGAATGAAATACAGGACTCTTGACATGCCTAAACTAAGCAGCTCCTCTTCAATTTGCTCCCCCACAACCTGTCAATCCCTGCATCACAAAACATAACAAACTAGTTTTGGTGGGATTTGATCTTTCTCCCCCTTTTTGTTAGCAATTGACAAACTATTCTCTCCCCCTTAATGATATGCCAATAAGGTTAAGGTAAGAGGAGATAGTGTGTCGCAGTTATAACTAGAAGCACATGCTAAAAAGGAGAGTATAGGGTGCATGAATCAGATAAAACATGGAGCAGGCTAAGGAACATGATTAACATGACAATGTAACTATATAGGCAAGGTTAATCATGCAACATTGGTCAGGGATATACATTTGGAATGAAAGCACAAAGGGCTTATAGCCCAATCAACCAACCTCCCCTAGTGGTATATCAAGACCAATACTAAGCAAAGATTAGCCATACATGAAGCATAAAACTCAAGATGATTAGCTAATCTAAGCAGGATGACAATCTAGCAAGCAAATGTATTAATTAAAAGCAAGGCTAAATCATCAAAAATTTGGCGATTAAGGCTGGAATCCTCTGATTTGCCCATAAAAACATAACTAGCTACCCTCACTAACCATGTTAAGATTAAAAAGCCAAAGGGTAGCAAAATTCCACAACACCCTCATAAAATGTAGCATGAGGTGAGGGGTTGGGAACTCCTCCTTCACCTAGAAGGGATGGCGGTTAGGATCCCCTCTTAGATAATCTGGTAAAGGGGTCGTGATGGAGGCCGAGAGAGCAAGATCATTATGTTGGCTCTCATCATTAGATTCGGACTCCTCCGTATCATCCCAAGTGGCAGCCATTACCTTTTTACCTTTTGGTTTAGGCCCTTCCGGACATTCCGGGGCAATATGGCCACGACGACCGCAACCGTAACAACGGACGGAAGAAGGTATGGATGATTTTCCTGTACGTTTATCACCCTTCTTGTCCTTCTTATCACGGCTATTCCCTCTATCAAATTTGAGGAATCTCTTGAATTTTTTGTTCAATTTCTCTTCCTCATCATCCTCATCATCGCTATCTTCCTCCGACTCACTTTTGATTTTCTTATGTTTGTGAGAGGACTTGAAAGCGATGTTTTTCCTTCTAGAGAGGGCTTTAAAGCCTAACTCAAAGGTTTGTAGGGAACCTATGAGTTCTTCAACTTTCATTGTGTTTAGATCCCTACACTCTTCAATGGTGGTGACTTTAGAGGAGAACCGTTCCGGAAGAGATCTCAGAATTTTCCTACAAAGCCTATGTTCCGGAACCAGATCCCCTAAGCCCCACATATCATTTGTGATTTTGTTCAGTTTGGTATAAAATTCAGTAAACGTTTCATCCTCCTCCATAGTAATATTTTCAAATAGAGTGGAGAGGCGCTGGAGTTTAGAATTTTTAACAACATTTGTACCTTCATGGGTAACTTCAAGAATATCCCATGCTTGTTTACTGGTAGTGCAGTTTTGAATCCGACCAAATTCTTCTCTAGATACTGAACAAAAAATAGCATTCAGGCCTTTGGCATTATTAATACGTTGAGCTTTTTCATGATCAGTCCACAATGCCTTGTCTTTTGGCCTGAGAACATCCGGCTCACCCTCCTTAGAAATAGTGACCATTGGGGGTTCATATCTAAAATCAACCATGTCCCTCACATCCGAATCAATGGATTCCAAGAAGATGCGCATTCGGGCTTTCCAGTATGGATAATTTGACCCATCAAAGAAAGCAGGCTTAGTGACGGATGAAGAGTCCTCTCTAGACATATTTTCAAGTTTCTCTTTAGGATCTATCTCTAGGCAATTAAGCCCTTAAAGAGAAACCCGCTTTGATACCAATTGAAATTGCGGTTTTACCGCTTGTAGAGATACTCGGAGATATGTCTAAGGACCTAGAGGGGGTGATATAGACCTTTTTCAAATTCTTTTCGCCTACTTATGCAATTCAATAAAATAAGCTTTGTAAGCAAGAACACCTCAGCTTCCAAGCCTTGGTGGGTCCAATCAAAAGACTAGCAAGAGGATAAGCAATAAACAAACCTAGTCTAAGCATGCATAGGAAGTAAATGATACAACTAATCAAGCTCCTAACCTATGCATCTTGTGTAGACTTATGAGAGTGGATCAATGAGCTCAAGTCTACACAAGTAGTGAAGGTACATCTTGTGTGGGGATGCCTATAAAGTGCCTAGCATGCATTCCTATCAATCATTCATAATTAAGCAATTAAACAAACACTGCAAAGATAGAATGTGCTCAAGAACAATCACAAACACAAGGATGTATAGTGGTTCGACTACGTGTCTACTCCACTCCCGGTTCAAGTACTCAACCCCTTTGAGCACACCGGCATTCACTATCGGAGGTTTTAAATGAGGTTCACCTCTCAACCTTTACACGGAGGTTTTATCGGTTCACCTCTCAACCGTATCCGGAGTTTTAGACAAAGGCTAACTCTCAACCTTATCGCACTTTACTCCCGTGTCGGAGGCTCCCCCTTGGAGACTTAGTTTAGGCCCGGCTGACGGGCCAAGGAACGGCTAACGTCCCTAAGGTGAGTTGACAAACAAACTCTAAAATGGACTCTCAAATAAGACAACCTACTTGTCGGATGAGCCCCTTGTTTAGCGCCGGATTGGGTTGCTTGATCTCCGCTCTCCCGTGCTTCAATCAACTTCCCTTTGCTCCCTCGATCGTGCCGCCGTTGCGTCGCCAATGCCTCAGCCACATTCGATCAAACACCTTGCATGCGATGCCTTGAAATGCCCAAGGTGCTAGAAGGATAGGTTTAAGAGCTCTACAACTTAGTGGGAATGGGTTGCATAGAGTCTCTTACCTACAACGATCTCATCTTCGAGTTTAGGGCATGGATTTGCCAATCAAGAAGCTTCCTAACTCTAGAGATCAAGAGGGGATGTAGGTCATCTTCTTCATGAGCTTGGAATGCTCTAATCTTGTGTTAAAGCACAAGGAAGATGCCTTGCATAGGTCAAGGATTAAGCCTCAAATGATCTCCTTCAATGGTGGCTTTTCTCCCTCAAAAATCCCTCTTCTAATGCCCAAACCTGGAGCACTATATGTAGCAAAACATAGCCCCAACGGTCATAAAACGGGCAAATAACGGTCATAAAGCGACCTGTCCCGACCGGTCATGACCGGTCGGAGCCCCCTGCTGGAGAACATCAAGTGCATAGGCCACAAACATGGGCTGACCGGTCATGACCGGTCGGACCCCTTCACTGGACAGCCAAAACACCTTAGGTCGACCGGTCATGACCGGTCGGCGTCCCTTGCTGGACATGTGGACATGCCAGACCGACCGGTCATGACCGGTCGGCCACACCTGCTGGACGGCTGAACAATGCATGAAGCCCAGAGCTGGCCGACCGGTCATGACCGGTCGACAGGCCTTGCTGATTTCTTGGCATAATAACAGGCCGACCGGTCATGACCGGTCGGCAGCTTGTAGAAACAGCAGCAGATCTGCCGGCCGACCGGTCTTGACCGGTCGGACCAGCCTGGGTCCCTTCTACAATGAGCTGAGTCCTTCTTTCTCCAGCATGATCATTGTGTCCAAGGTTGGGATGATCAAATGGGACACCAAGGGCCTATCTATGATGCCTAAAGGGTTCTAAATATGGTCAAGGACATCAAGGATACAAAGGGGATGGGTTTTGGTCGAGGTTAAGGCACCAAGGCATCTCATATACCTGAATCTTCATTCTTGATGCAGCTGGACGTCTTGAGTCTTCATTCTTCGTCTTCATTTGGCTCAACCGACACTAGACTCACAGCCGTAAGTGATTGACAAACAAGGTGCACTAGTATGCCACGGACAAGTGCACTGACATCCTGTTATAGTGAGGACGCTCAGTTGTGTCGAAATCTTCCAGAAATTGCGTAGAGTTACGCACTGCGCAGAAAATCTCGGAATCCCGTTTTAGAAACTGCCTGATTTTTAGCATGGCCGACCGGTCGGACTGGCCTGGCCGACCGGTCAGAGGTCACGACCTGTCAGACCTGCCTGTTTTTAGTCCAGAGGGTTTCCCAACAGCCACGACCTGTTGGCCGACCGGACACGAACGGTCGGACCAAACTGGTCATGCGTCAAGCGAGCTCAGCATCAGCACCGACCGGTTGGCCGACTAGTCAAGACCGGTCGGACCAACTGGTCCTTCTTCCAGTGGTGTCCAGAGGCGTGGCCGACCGGTCAGACGACCATTCGGACTAGCCATTCTTCTAGTTTTCCTTCTTTTCTTCATTCTCTTTTCTTCCTCTTTCTTCTTCCTTCTTTGGTCCACCTTGGACCTTCATTCACAGGTACTAAATGGACCCTTTTTTGTCTCCAATTGAGTGAAGTCTGCTCTCATCCCTACAATCACAAAACATGCATTAGATGGGCCTTTTAATCATGAAAACCATGCATATAATGTGATGTAGTGGGCTATGCAATGTATAAATTGGAGGTTCAACAACTAGTACTTGATTTAAACTCACATTAAACTAAAATTCTTCAATTAAAACATAAAAGGAAACCTAGGTTGCATCAATTCATCAAAAAACGAATCAAAAGCTTCACCTCTTAGCCCTAGCTAAGAGGTTTTAGTTCATCTCTAACATCCTTGAACTAGAAGCCTAAAAAACATAAAAACTACTAAACAGGAAGAAAACTAAGAAAACTTGAAGTAGAATCCGTCTCCCAAGCAATCCCCACGTCCTAGCATGCTCTGGTATGAAGAGAAGAAGTCCTTTTATAGCTTGGAGGTTCCATTGCGTAAGAAACTTCCAGATTTTGGGTAAGAATACGCACTTGCGCAGAGAATTTCGACGCCCAAAAATAGAAACTGTCCGTTTTGCATGTCCGACCAGTCGCACGACCAGTCTGAGTGGCTTGGCCTACCGGTCACTACTGGTCGGACTGTGTAATTCCTCTGTCCAATGGCTTTTCATAATTTCAAACCCTGCAGTTTTAATTCAAGGACCAGTGGCACGACCAGTCTAAGGTGTGGACGACCGGTCGCACGACCGATCGCAGATGGTCCAGTGATGTTTACACAGAGAGCTTGTTCTGTTGAATGGCCAGACCGGTCGAATGACCGGTCCTAGGCTTTGGATGACCGGTCGGACGACCGGTCTTCAGTGTCTTTTTCTTCCTTCTTTTCTTTTTCTCCTTTGCTTCCTTCTTCATCCTTTTGCACTTGGTTTTGTTATCTTCAATGTATATAAAGTACTCTATTTAGCCTTGAATTAGTGAAATCTCCATCTTGTTCCTACAATCACAAATCATGCATTAGAGTAGTCCTTTAAACATGTAAACCGTGCATAATGAGTGATGAATTGGGGTTAGAATATGCACAATTAAGAGCTCAACAAAGATAAGTCAAGGCTGGGAATCTCCTGTATATTTATACATACGGCCTTGTATGAAGATTATCAGGGCATTCTATTATATATCACTTTGCCTTGAAAACATCAACAACTTTCTCTTATAAATGACTCTGCAACAAGAATATGCAATTCGAGATTACGATCAGACTGGTATTCTATATGGATTCCTAAAGCATAAGACATTTCTTATCAGAATGAAGTGGTCTTGCAAAGCGACAAACCAAAAGCACTGGGGGCAAGCCCCGATATATCACGAGAAAACTCAAGGTTATATAAGAAGACAATTGGGGGCAAGCCCCAATATATTATGAGAAATTCAAGATTATAGAAAAAGGCGACCGGGGGCAAGCCCCAATATGTGATTAAAACCTCAAGTCTGTAGAAAGAAATGACTGGGGGTAGGCCAAGAAGGATAACATATAAACCTGAAAACAAGGAGCTGGATGAAAGTTTTGGACTTATGATACGAATATCTCTTGAAAGCAATGACCAAGGGCACACAGGTTAAGTAAAAAGGGAAGTATTACTTTTACGTATTCTTCCATTTTTATGCTTTAATTCTTTCGGTTCACATTAAAACTCACACATAACGCATCATTTTATGCCTGCTAATCTCAAACACATAACACCAAGCAGTAGTTTGGCAAAAGAATCATTGTTATTATGTTGGATCATGAAGCACACAGTTAACAAGTTCTGATGTCGATTACATCGGATACAAGTAGTAGTTAGGTATTCAGAACAACTGTCTAATACTACTTTTGTTTGACAATGACTATAAAGAGCAAAAGAACAGAGTTACAGCTTCTCCAGGCACCCTGTTATGAACTGCATCACATTTTTCCACATTGCTTCCATTATAGCCTTTGCTTCCACTAGCAACAGCGTAGAATCTAGAATATCACGAAGTTCGGTTTCTAAGTCTATCATTTGCTTGCGCGCCGCCTCTCCTTCACTTTCGAGTCGTGTGACCTCAACACAGTTCTGATTGACAACAAGACCGAGACGGGCGACCTCAAGATTTATGGCCGCTTCTTCTATCTGCAGCTGCACGATCTCGGATCTGATATCAGCAAGACGATTAATACACCCCAAACATTGAGTCTCACTATCTTCTAAAGTTGTTCCATCATCAACTGCCGAGTATTCTCGCTGCTCTACGACAGGCCGCAAAGAAGACAACACTTGCCGTTTCTCTTTAGCCGTAGGGTCAGGTTCAATCCGTTCAACCATAGTAACCTACGCAATAGAATCCTCGAAAGAAGAAATACGACAGACTATTTTGGATACATCAAGCCCGATTACTCCTATGCAAGCTTCTAACGCCTTCACTGCAGCTCCCAACGTATGCCACTCGCATGGCTCAGCCAACACCTTTAAGATACTGGACAGTAGACTTCTTAATATGTTATGTCCGAAGCAGTTTAAATGATTGAACAAGGGATGTCGAACACTCTGTGAGCAGCAACATTAGAATTGGCAATATCTACGACAAAAGAAACAGAGCAAGTATGCAATGAAATAATAAGTATAGAAAAAGAATACACCAAGGAGATATGAAAGAACCTTACTAGAAGATGAGTCGATGACGGGTTCCAAGGAATCTGCAATGTATATCGTCGCGTCAACGAATGGCTCAGTAATCTCAGTAAATAGCGTCGAAGTCACATCTAGAAGTCCAGTAGTATCGCTATTAGTATCGATCACTTCAGTTATGGCCGGCGACTCCGCCATACCCTCAACACTGAAAGCACCAGGGGCCATAGACATAGTTGTGTCCTTCCCCGACATAGTGGTCCCTTGCAGATTATCCTCTCCAATATGCCCGACCTGCTCTCTCACACTGAAATGATCTAATGTTTCATTCACCGGCCTGGTCATTATTGGGTCCTCTTCACTAATTAACTGATTGTCATCCTTATCACCTTTGACCACCAGAAGATGTGTGAACCTAACCTCTTATGACCATTTCACCAAAGGTACTCCGAAAGTATGCCAACCGTCCAATGTCGTATCCTCCTTACGATGATCAATTGACACACTCAGAGAAGTCTTATGCCTAACACTTGATGACAAATACGCTTTGGCCTGCTCTCTATAATAGCCCAATCCATCAGCAAGGACCTCTGTCAGCCGTGGAGGAGGAACGTAGAGAGAATCATCAAAGGAGCCGTTATTCCTAACTAGAGTATACTGATGCACCCACCATCTCAACCAACCATAAGGACTGCCAGTCTTTTGATAAAGGCGAGGAAGCATGAATCTCGAGCCTGTTCGCGTCATCAGAAGTTGATGCCATATCCACTCCCAATGAGCAGGACCTGTGCCGTATGCCTGCTCTACTTTTGCTACATACGGTAATATTATCGGAACACCCTAATCATATCCAAATTGCCTAGCAAACCGGCTAGGGTAATAAGGTTCCCGCTAGAATTCAATTCCTTCGTGTAGCGAAAGTGAAGCAGTACGAATAGACACTAGAAACTCCTTATCAATAGTATTCACAGAATGTTCATCGACAACGACTTCTCGATCCTCTCCGACGTCAGAAACATGAAAGTGGTAGAAACAAATCTCCACTTAACTGCCAATTTTGGAAGTTATCCAATCAGATGACTACGTTATCATGTTAAGTTTTTTGTAGCGATAAAGAGGTGTGTGATTGGCATGGAGATACCGGATGAGATCCATTCCGTATGTCCACCGAAAAAATATGCCCAACTGTTGAGCTCTTAATTGTGCATATTCTAACCCCAATTCATCACTCATTATGCTTGTTGTTATGGTTTATAGACTAAACTAATTCATAGATTTTTTATTGTAGGGATGAGAGAGAGGAAGCATCAATTGAAGACTTAAAGATGCTAGTTAGAAGCAAAAAAGATCAAAGGGGTTAAGCGTCAAAGAATGAATGAAAGAAGTCAGAGAAAAGAAGAAAGAATGTAGAAGAAGGTGCCCACGACCGGTCGTCCAAGGCCAAGGACTGGTCATCCGACCGGTCCGCACATGCGTAGAGGAGGCACAGAGGTAAAAACTCTCTGGACTGTTTACGACCGGTCGTGCGACCGGTCATCCACTTCTGCGACCGGTCGTGCAACCGGTCCTTAAATTAATTTTCCAGGCCAAAACTCTCTAGACTCTTTTTGGTCATTTTGAGACCGGTCGTCCAGCATCTGCGACTGGTCGTTCAGTCACTGCGACCGCTCGAGCGACCGGTCGCCTGCGTAAGATTTAAACTTTCTAATTCTGGCGCCGATTTTCTCTGCGTAGTGCGTAAGTGTTACGCAAATTCTCGAATCTTCTAAAGTTGCGGAGCCTCCCCACTATAAAAGGACACCTAGGGATCGTTCCTAGGGTATCTGTTGAACCTCCAATTTATACATTGCATTGCCCATTACACTACATGTTTTGCATGATTTTCATGGTTTAAAGGCCTACCTAACACATGTTTTGTGATTACAAGGGATGACAGAGGACTTCATTCAATTGGGATGAAAAGAAAGCTTTTGGAGCTTTTGCATGAAGGACGAAAGAGAATTGAAGATAGAAGAAAGCAAGGAGAAGAAAAAGAGGGAAAGAAGAGAAGAAAAGACAGAAAGAAGAACAATGTGAAGAGGGCTGACCGGTCTTGACCGGTCAGCCACAGTTGCTGATAAAAGGGGAAAACAGGCCGACCGGTCATGATCGGTCGGCCATGAGCACTGGAGGCTGGACAGCAGAGCCCGACCGGTCATGACCGGTCGGCTGTATGCACTGGACAACGCAGGAACGAGCCCGACCGGTCATGACCGGTCGGGTAGGCACGCTGGATATGTTGGACAGGTCTGTCCGACCGGTCTTGACCGGTCGGTAGCAACCCCTGGAATGTGTAAAACATCAGTCCGACCGGTCACGACCGGTCGGTGAGCGTAAGAGGATTCCTTTCTAATTCAGGACTCCGAAAAACATTGCGCAATGCGTAGTCTTTCGCAGAATCCGACGCAAGGGAGGTTTGTTGCTATAAAAGGCCACCTAGGGGCTCTCCCTAGGGGATCAGAGAAGCTAGGGAACGTGAGTTTGGAGGGTGAAGGCAATTGTGGAGCGTCTGCAACTCTCCTATTCGGGTTTTTCTATTTTTATGCTTTATTTCAGAGTTTTTAGTTGTAGCATGACTATGCTCGGCTAAAACCTCTCAGCTAAGGCTGAGAGGTGAAGCTTGTAGCTAATACTATGTTGATTTCAGTTTAATTCAAGTAATTTACATTCAAGTTTGGATTTTTGCATGGTTTAGTTCCAAATAATGATAGTTTGAGATGTTTTATCTGAGTTTATGTGCCCCGGACATGAATTCCTTTTAATTCTCTGAGATTATCATGTGTGTTTCTAAATTCGGATTATAGTAATCCTTGAGCAGGCCATAGTCCAGAGGCATGGCTGTTACTCCGCAGACTATAGTTTTGAGTTTGTATTGATTGAATGGAACTAGAACTTGGAAGTTCAACTTGAATGTGATGGAATGTATGTGAATGCTTTATTCTCCAACTAGATGAGAGATAGGACTTCAAATCTAGTTGTGTTCTCTACTTGGATTGACTGAATTGACATAGGATTGCTACAAGTGGATCCTTGAAAGCCTTAGTACTTTATCTCTGATTTTTCATTAAATTCCTGTTTTAAGTAAACACTCTATTAAATCTGATTTCTTTTAAAAACTGAGTTGCTGGAGTGATTTGGGAGCTGTCACTATTTCCCTGTGGATCGACCTCTGTCTTACCGAGTTTTTATTACTACATCGCAGCCTTACACTTGAGGCGAGCGAACAAGTTTTTGGCGCCGTTGCCGGGGAATTAGATAACGGTTTTCGAATAGTTTCAGTGGCTGTAGAAGTAGCAGTAGATAGTTTTTCTGATTTTCTTAGAACTAACAAGTTTTTCTGTTTTGTAGGAATTTTTCTCTAGTTCAAGCGCATCAGGTGATACCTTTCTAACTTAGCTTCTGCAGAATTTTTTTCAGATTAGTTCAGATTTCAGTTTTCTAGGATAGGATTAGTTTCAGTTTCTGGTTGAGTGGTTTATGTCCCGTTGGGAACGTAATCACTCAAATCGTCTCCAATCTGAAGGTGGTTTAGTTGGACCATTGTCAGTCCATAGACGAGTCCGGAATTATCAAGAGCATTGTGAAAGTTTGGGGAGTATGGATCAAACACCTGTAAGGAATCCTCCCCCCCTACTCCAACGACAAACGCAAATCAGGAAGGAGTAGGAGAGAATGAGGTTCATAATGTTCCTCCAATGAGATCATTACGGGACTACCTACAACCTGCCCGTGCAATTACACCTTCTTGCATTGTTCTACCAGCAAACGGTGGAAACTTTGATATAAAACCGGGCGTAATTCAACTTTTACCTAAATTCCATGGGCTAGACTCTGACCGCCCATACTTACACTTGCAAGAATTTGAAGAAGTGTTGGCCACCTTGCATTTCACCAATGTTTCCGATGATACTATCAGACTTAAACTCTTTCCCTTCACTTTGAAAGAAAGAGACAAAGATTGGCTTCACTCTCTTAGACCACGCTCGATTGGGTCATGGGTTGAAATGAACCAGGGAATTCTTGAAAAAGTTCTTCCCGGCTCATAAAACGAACACCCTTCGAAGAGCCATAATGAATTTTTTCGGCTAAAGAAGGTGAATCTTTCTTCCAATGTTGGGAAAGATTTAAGGAACTCCTGCTTGCTTGCCCACATCATGGCTATGAGAGTTGGCGAGTTATAAATTTTTTCAATGATGGATTAAGTTTCAATATGCGCCAATTTGTGGAAATGATGTGCAATGGCGAGTTTATGAGTAAAAATCCAGATAAGGCTTGGAGTTACTTGGACATGTTGGCTGAAAACGCCCAATCTTGGGATACCTCGGATAAACCCAAGAACCCCAAGCCCACTCAAGAGAAAGGAGGGATCTATGTCCTTAAAGAGGAAGACGACGTGAATGCAAGGATAGCCAACCTCACAAGGAAGGTTGAGGCCATGGAACTTAGCAAAAGTGGAGTTTCCAAGTCCAAGGAAGCTGTTGAAACCACATGTGGGATTTGTCTCACCGACTTACACGCTACGCAAGATTGTCCCACAATTCCTGCATTTAAGGAAGTGCTACAAGAGACAGCTAATGCCACATATGGTTATCAACGACCCTTCAATGGACGGTAGGTAATACGTACAATGAGAGTTGGAAGAACCACCCAAATTTCAGTTGGAAGAATGCTCCTACGGGCAATCCTACCAACTCCCAAAGAGGGCCACCCATGCAAAATATGGCCCCACCTCAATTCTCATTGGAGGATACCTTGAAAATGTTTATGCAAGGGCAAGCGCAAATAAATGAATCGAATCAGCAAATGTTCCAAGAGCTGAAAGTCTCGGTTGATGAGATTAAGGGACGCTTGAATGCTAGGGAAGGGACCTTTCCGGCCCAACCTCAGCCCAATCAAAAGCAAGTACATGAAGTGAGCATCCCTAATCCTTCCAACCAAAACATGGAGCAAGCTAAATCCATTACCACCCTTAGAAGTGGTAAACAAATTGACAAAACTATTCCGGTGAAGGCCGATGAGCCTAATGATCCGGTAAATTCTGAGGATGAAAATGGATCTAACTTAGCCCCACAACAACCAGAACGCATTTACAAGCCCGTAGCACCATTCCCTTCGAGATTGGTTGCCCCAAAATCTCTCCCAAATTCTCAAGATATTCTAGAGATTTTCAGACAAGTCAAGATCAATATCCCTTTGCTTGATGCCATCAAACAAATTCCCTCTTATGCCAAGTTTCTAAAAGACCTATGCACAACAAAACGCAAATATAATGTGCAGCAAAAGGCCTTCTTAACTGAGCAAGTTAGTGCCATCCTCACTCAAAAGACCCCCCCAAAATTCAAAGATCCCGGTAGTCCCACCGTTTCATGTATCATTGGAGACTACCGGATTGAACGTGCCTTGTTAGACTTGGGGGCGAGTGTGAACTTGATCCCATACTCGGTATATGAGCAATTGGGTCTTGGTGAATTAAAACCCACCAAAACCACATTGCAACTCGCTGATAGATCTATCCGTGTACCGAGGGGGATAGTTGAGGATGTTCTAGTCCAAGTTGACAAATTCTACTACCCGGTAGATTTTATAGTCTTGGACACACAACCGGTTTTGGATGCTAGCACCCAAATACCGGTAATATTAGGCCGCCCATTCCTTACCACATCAAACGCAATCATCAATTGCCGGAATGGGGTGATGCAACTATCTTTTGGAAACATGACACTAGAGGTAAATGTGTTTCATTTGGGCAAAAGACATAGGGATGTCGATGATGATGAGTTCTTCGATGTAAGCATGCTGGAAATTTTTGAAGAAGAAGAACTCCTCCAACTTGAACCACTAGAAAGCTTGGAGACATGCTTAGCACACTTCATGGATTCTGAAGACCCCATCATTAGTGAAATTGTGCAAGCAGTAAGACCGGTAGTTGATACTAGCCGGTGGAGGCCCCATTTTGAAAAATTGCCACCAATCACATCAAGGCCTCTACCGTCTAACATCAAACCACTAAAGCTTGACCTCAAACCGCTGCCATCAGAGCTTAAATACGTATATTTAGGTCAAGAGGAAACGTTCCCAGTTGTCATTGCCTCCCACCTAGAGAAAGACCAAGAGCTCAAGTTGATTGAGCTACTCAAAGAACATCGGGAAGCCATAGGTTGGACAATAGCGGATCTCAACGGGATAGATCCTTCGGTTTGCACTCACCGTATACACCTTGAAGAAAATGCAAAAACGTCTAGACAACCTCAAAGAAGGCTAAATCCAAACATGATAGAGGTTGTCAAAGCCGAGGTGTTAAAGCTATTGGATGTGGGTATCATCTACCCCATCTCAGATAGCCAATGGGTGAGTCCCACCCAAGTTTTCCCCAAGAAATCCGGTATTACCATCATTTAAAACACCAACAATGAGCTTATACCGACTAGGGTGACCACCGGTTGGCGTATGTGCATTGATTATAGGAAGCTCAACACGGTTACTAGGAAAGACCACTTCCCTCTCCCATTTATGGATAAAATATTGGAGAGGTTGGCAGGCCATTCCTATTACTGCTTCCTAGATGGCTATTCTGGATACAACCAAATTGAGATAGCTCCGGAAGATCAAGAGAAAACCACTTTTACATGCCCGTTTGGCACCTTCGCTTACCAAAGAATGCCATTCGGGTTATGTAATGCACCCGCCACATTCCAACGATGCATGTTGAGTATTTTCTCGGACATGGTGGGAGAGTTTCTTGAGGTATTCATGGATGATTTTTCTGTTTTTGGTTGTACATTTGAGGAGTGTCTCAAGCACTTGAAGTTGGTCTTGATGAGGTGTGAGGAAAAGCAACTTGTATTAAACTGGGAAAAGTGTCATTTCATGGTACAAAGAGGAATAGTCCTTGGACATATCATCTCGTCCAATGGAATAGAGGTAGACCGGGCGAAAATTGACATAATTTCCAATCTACCACCTCCCAAAAGCATACGTGATGTGCGGTCCTTCCTTAGACACGCCGGTTTCTATCGAAGGTTTATAAAGGATTTTAGTCACATCTCAAGGCCTTTATGCAACCTTCTACAAAAGGAGAACCAATTTGAGTGGAGTGCCGAATGTCAATTAGCTTTTTCAAAGCTAAAAGACATGTTGACAACCGCTCCTATCATGCAACCATCAGATTGGTCCATTCCTTTTGAGTTGATGTGCGATGCGAGCGATTTTGCTATTGGGGCGGTGTTAGGCCAAAAGAAGGATAAAAAGCCCCATGTCATCTACTACGCAAGTAGGACCTTGAATCCTGCCTAAGTTAATTATTCGACTACGGAGAAAGAGCTCCTAGCTGTCATTTTTGCCTTGGACAAATTCAGGCCATACTTAATAGGATCCAAAGTTATTGTTTATACGGATCATGCGGCACTGAAATACCTTCTTTCTAAGAAGGATGCTAAGCCCCGTTTGCTGAGATGGATCCTACTCCTTCAAGAATTTGACTTGGAGATCAAAGATAAGAAGGGGGTAGAAAATGTGGTGGCGGATCATCTATCCCGCCTAGTCCTACCAAATTCCATTGACGAGTCACCTATTGAGGACTCATTCCTTGATGAGCAACTCTTTGTTGCTATGCATCCACCATGGTACGCTGATATAGCCAATTATCTTTCCACAGGTGCGATGCCGACTCATTGGACTGCGCAAGACAAACGTAAATTTCTAAGGGAAGTGCGCAGATTTTTCTGGGATGAGCCTCTATTGTTTAAATATTGCCCAGACCAAATTATAAGGAGATGCGTCCCCGATGATGAACATAATTCAGTCATCTCCTTTTGTCATGATCAAGCATGTGGGGGTCATTTTTCAGCCAAGAAAATAACTGCAAAAATTCTGCAGTGTGGTTTTTATTGGCCCACGTTATTTAAGGACACCCACGAGTTTTGC
Source organism: Liriodendron chinense (assembly GCA_003013855.2). Classification (NCBI taxonomy): domain Eukaryota; kingdom Viridiplantae; phylum Streptophyta; class Magnoliopsida; order Magnoliales; family Magnoliaceae; genus Liriodendron; species Liriodendron chinense. The sequence goes on along the minus strand of PVNU02003580.1, from coordinate 38,038 downwards.
AAAGCGTGCGAGCGCTGCCAGAAGTTAAGAGGATTATCCCGTCGAAATATGATGCCTCTCACCCCAATTCAACATCTTGAAGTCTTTGACTATTGGGGCATCGATTTCATGGGACCATTCCCCTCATCTTTTGGACATGTCTATATTTTGCTTGCCGTAGACTGTGTCTAAATGGATAGAGGCTATCCCATGTAGAACCAACGATCATCGTACGGTTCTCAAGTTCCTCAAAGAAAACATACTTTCTAGATTTGGGACGCCTCGAGCCATTATTAGTGATGGTGGTTCTCACTTTTGCAATAGACCTTTTGAAACTTTGATGAAGAAATATGGTATTAGGCACAAAGTGAGTACCCCATACCACCCACAAACAAGTGGACAAGCTGAAATCTCCAATAGGGAAATCAAGCAGATTTTGGAAAAGACGGTGAGACCGGATCGTAAGGATTGGTCCCTAAGATTAGATGATGCACTTTGGGCTCACCGTACTGCCTACAAGACACCCATTGGAATGTTCCCTTATAGACTTGTCTATGGGAAAGCTTGCCACTTGCCTGTGGAGATAGAACACAAAGCCTATTGGGCAATTCGGGCTTTAAATTTTGACATTGACAAGGCTAGCTCACTTCGCAAACTTCAATTAAATGAGCTTGATGAGATCCGGAACGATGCATATGAGAATTCGAGAATTTACAAGAGCAAGATGAAGGCCTTTCATGACAAGCACATCTTAAGGAAATCTTTCCATGAAGGACAGAAAGTGCTCTTGTATAATGCCTTACTTCATCTTTTTCCGGGAAAATTACGATCTCGATGGACCGGCCCATATATTGTCAAAGAAGTTTTTCCTCATGGGGCTGTTGAGATTGAGAATGCAACGAATGGTGACTGTTTTAAAGTTAATGGACAACGCCTTAAACCATTTGTTGAGAAATTTGATAGGACATGTCCATCTCCCTGAATGATCCTGTCTATCAGGATGATTGATCTCCTAGTCTGATGGAGGTATAGCATAGGTAGGTTTAGTTTTGTTTTACTGTTTTAATAGGTTTTAGTTGTTGGGTTGGAGAATTCCATGATCGCTCTATCAGGTACTATTGTTCTCACTCTCTCATTATTTGCCATTGCTCTCATGTTCATGCTAATTGACTATCTTTTTACATTGAGGACAATGCAAGATTTGGTTGGGGGGTGAGATGAGATCCCTCATCTAGCATATTGCAACATTTTGAGCTTCATATGCACAAAATTTTTTCGAATTTTCTAAAATTTCAAAACTCTTTTAGAAAATCTTGTTTCTATACATTTGAGATGCTACGAGTATAAGAGGAGGAGATACGAAGTGTGCGATGTTGTAGTCTTGAATTTCTTCCAACATAATGGTTTTATATGATAGTTCCCCTATTGTTGTGATTGATAGAAAAATTTGAACACCTTTGCACCAAGTTCACATTACACGATTTTCATGAGTGACAGGGTTATGTGATTTGTGGATTAGCTAGACTTTGATTTAAAGGTGTTGAGCAGCCAAGCCGGGGTATTTTGTCCATCCTTGTCCATGGGATAATAACAGAAGATATGGATTTCTAAAAATCCTATCTAATTTAAAAGAAAAGGGAAAGAAAGGATGAAATCGGGAAGGAAAGAAAAATAGTGGAAAATTCCGAAAAGGGCTACCTATTACCAACCGGGGGGATGGTCGAACCGTAACCAAAGCCGGAAATGGGACGTAGTGTGAAAGTCGTCGGAAGGACGGTAAGGAAAATTCCTGTCATAGGCTTGCTGTTGCTCTGTGCACCTTAAAATCCTTGGTTTACTTAATCTATGAAGAAGATGACCCCAGGAACTTATGGGATGAACTTTCACTATGCACACTAGGTTGAATTTGTTCGAGTTCTTCTATTTATCAATCAATCAACGGGAATTTCATGTAGACACCTTTTATGTTTTGAGAGTCCAAGGGTTCAGCTTCTATCACCTAATTTTTCCAAATTTTATACTTATACATCTTGGAGTGGGTAGAATCATGGTTTCTGGAAGAGAGTTGGGTTTGGAGGTTTGAAATTATTTTCACGCATGTTTTGCTCGGGACTAGCAAAAAGCTGGTTGGGGGGTGTGTTGAACCTCCAATTTATACATTGCATTGCCCATTACACTACATGGTTTGCATGATTTTCATGGTTTAAAGGCCTACCTAACACATGTTTTGTGATTACAAGGGATGAGAGCGGACTTCATTCAATTGGGATGAAAAGAAAGCTTTTGGAGCTTTTGCATGAAGGACGAAAGAGAATTGAAGATAGAAGAAAGCAAGGAGAAGAAAAAGAGGGAAAGAAGAGAAGAAAAGACAGAAAGAAGAACAATGTGAAGAGGGCTGACCGGTCTTGACCGATCAGCCACAGTTGCTGATAAAAGGGGAAAACAGGCCGACCGGTCATGACCGGTCGGCCATGAGCACTGGAGGCTGGACAGCAGAGCCCGACCGGTCATGACCGGTCGGTTGTATGCACTGGACAACGCAGGAACGAGCCCGACCGGTCATGACTGGTCGGGTAGGCACGCTAGATATGTTGGACAGGTCTGTCCGACCGGTCTTGACCGGTCGGCAGCAACCCCTGGAATGTGTAAAACATCAGTCCGACCGGTCACGACCGGTCGGCCCTGCGTAAGAGGATTCCTTTCTAATTCAGGACTCCGAAAAATATTGCGCAATGCGTAGTCTTTCGCAGAATCCGACGCAAGGGAGGTTTGTTGCTATAAAAGTCCACCTAGGGGCTCTCCCTAGGGGATCAAAGAAGCTAGGGAACGTGAGTTTGGAGGGTGAAGGCGATTGTGGAGCGTCTGCAACTCTCCTATTCGGGTTTTTCTATTTTTATGCTTTATTTCAGAGTTTTTAGTTGTAGCATACTATGCTCGGCTAAAACCTCTCAGCTAAGGCTGAGAGGTGAAGCTTGTAGCTAATACTATGTTGATTTCAGTTTAATTCAAGTAATTTACATTCAAGTTTGGATTTTTGCATGGTTTAGTTCCAAATAATGATAGTTTGAGATGTTTTATCTGAGTTTATGTGGCCCGGACATGAATTCCTTTTAATTCTCTGAGATTATCATGTGTGTTTCTAAATTCGGATTATAGTAATCCTTGAGCAGGCCATAGTCCAGAGGCATGGCTGTTACTCCGCAGACTATAGTTTTGAGTTTGTATTGATTGAATGGAACTAGAACTTGGAAGTTCAACTTGAATGTGATGGAATGTATGTGAATGCTTTATTCTCCAACTAGATGAGAGATAGGACTTCAAATCTAGTTGTGTTCTCTACTTGGATTGACTGAATTGACATAGGATTGCTACAAGTGGATCCTTGAAAGCCTTAGTACTTTATCTCTGATTTTTCATTAAATTCCTGTTTTAAGTAAACACTCTATTAAATCTGATTTCTTTTAAAAACTGAGTTGCTGGAGTGATTTGGGAGCTGTCACTATTTCCCTGTGGATCGACCTCTGTCTTACCGAGTTTTTATTACTACATCACAGCCTTACACTTGAGGCGAGTGAACAGTATCTTAGAAGAGTTTAAGCAAGGTTGGAGGCGATGGAAGTGGATTTCGGAGTTCCACAACTCCTTCTAGTTTGTTTTACTGTTTTTATGATTTTTTTGGTTGTTTCATGTTTCCTTGGATCATGAACGGCTAAACCTCTTAGCTAGGGCTAAGAGGTGAAGCTTGTAGTGAATCTAAGATATTTCAATTCGTATTTAGTTGTTTTTAAGATTGAAATTCATGTTTATGAATAATGGTTTGAAGTTTATACAAGTTCTAAGTAGTTTTTCTTAGTCTTATGATGACTCATGGATGTTTGGGAGAATTACTTAAGTTCTTAATTGGTTTGTATTAGTCTAGACTTGTATGATCTGAGGAATTGGAGTACGCTCTAGTACTATGATCTTCATGTGGGAACTTCCTACCAAAGTTCTACTTTTCTGAATTTCTGTGCTATGTGGGACTGTGCATGTGATTTGAATTAAGTTCAAATCATGATCTAGCCTTGTCTTGTGACAGGACTTGAGGATGGTTATGATTGTGATCTGAGTCTATTGGAATTGGGACTGACCTATGCAATTGAAGCATGCTCAGCCTAGCTTGCATTGAGTGAATCATACACATGGTTCTTACATATGGCAGATTGTTTGGTTTAACAGCTCTATCATCCGGCTAGATAGATCTTAATATCGATTCTAGTTGAGAGAATGAGAAACTACAGCGGATTGAACATCAAGGATTGCTACAAGTGAATCCTTGAACCCCTAGTGCCTTTTTATAATTGTTTACCTTCAAATTAGTTTAAAATTGTTACTCACATCAATCTCATAAAAAATCTGGTTGTTAGCTTTCAATAAATATTATTGGATGTGTTTGTGAATTCCTACACAAGTCCCTGTGGATCGACCTCGGTCTTACCGAGTTTATTACTACATCGCAACCCTACACTTGGGGAAGCAAACGAGTTATTGGCGCCGTTGCTGGGGACTTTGACGGTTTTCACAAATTTTTTAAATTAGTATCGATTTAGGATTTTAAGATTTTAGGACTAACTTAGTTTGTTTTATTTGATTTTTCTTTTTCAGGGATTTCTAGGAAGCTGAAGAAGATATAAGGATTTCAAGTGCCGAATCAGGTTCTATCTTTCTAAACCTTACTCTTCTCCTTCTCCTATTCATTCCTATCATATTCATCTCTTGTAGAGTGGGTGGATACTCCTTTTGGATCTCTGAAAGGTAGGCCTTGTGCGACCTGGATTCCTATTGGTCGGCTCTGCCGTCTTGGATCACCTTGTGCTCAGAGATTTCTTTTCTCACCTCTACTCCTCTTTCTCCTTTTTCTGCACTTTTTCTCAAAAGATTCAAAGAGTAGGTGGGGAGTTCTTTGAACCCCTATTGACCACGAGAAATCAGTCTCTATCCTTGCTTCTGGCTTAGCCATTGCAAGACACCTTGTGCTTCGGTCTTAGAGAAGAGTAAAGAAAGGGAGGAAGAATTCTTCTTTCTCTTTGTTTCATATTTTTTTGGTTTTGCATGCCACATTGGGCTCGGGATTCCAATAACCGACTCATAAGTGAAGGGGGGAAAATAGAAGGAATTGACAGAGAACCACGTGCTAGGAGACATCTAACTTCTCCAATTTTGTCTAAAAGTATAACTGTGAATCAACCTAATCCAATGGCCAATCCTAATCTGGGACAAAACCAAATTGAACCGGGGGAGAATGTGGTTGAGAATGTTCCCCGACCTAGAACTTTACGTGATTTCTTGCAACCAGCAAAAGCGAGCACTCCCTCATGCATAATTTTTCCATAAAATGCAGGGAATGTGGATTTAAAACCGGGAGTGATCCAACTTCTTCTTAAATTCCATGGATTATACAGTGAAAGTGCCTATCAACACCTTAAGGAGTTTGATGAGGTAATAACCACCATGCGCTTTACTAATGTGACTGATGATATTGTGAGACTTAAATTCTTCCCTTTTACTCTTAAAGATAAAGCTAAAGGTTGGTTTCATGCATTAAGGCCAAGATCAATTGGTGCATGGACTGATATGCATAGTGAATTCATAAAAAAATTCTTTCCTACTCACAAAACAAACATGTTGAAGCGCCTTATCATGAACTTTGCCTAAAAGGAGGATGAAACCTTCTTCCAATGTTGGGAGAGGTTTAAGGACCTATTAAACGCATGCCCACATCATGGCTATGAAATTTGGCCGGTTATAAGCTTTTTCTATGAAGGACTGACTTCACCCATGCGCCAATTCGTAGAGATGATGTGTAATGGGGAGTTCATGAATAAGGAGGCTGATGAAGCATGGGATTATTTGGAAGAATTGGCTGAGAATGCACAATCTTGGGATACATCGAAACCAACAAATTCCAAGACTAGCCAACAAAAGGAAAGAGGGGGAATGGATATCTTATCAGAGAGGATAGCATAAGTGCACGGGTGGCTAGCCTCACAAGAAAGGTCGAAGCCATGGAATTGAGGAAAGGAGAGACGATTAACTCCAATGACATTAAAACTGTTTGTGGAATTTGTGCCGGAAATCAACATGCAACACAAGATTGTCCCACAATTTCAGTAGTTCAGGACATCTTACAAGAACAATCAAATGCCATAAACAGTTATCAACGGTAATTTGGTGCTCCAACCTCAAACATGTTTAATGCTAGTTGGAAGAACCATCCTAACTTCAGTTGGAGGAACGGACCCACTGCGAATGCAACCACTATCCCTCAAGCTCAACCTATACTAGGTCCATCTGTTAATGTCAAATTTTGTAGCAGGATCCTCCGGACGTTCACCTTCTCTCCAACGGAGATTTCCTTCACCAATCCTGAAAGAAGACAGACAGCAACTAAGGGTGGCTGGGGTCCAGCCGTTAGCCCTCCGATGCTTGAGTCAGGCCAAAGCAAGAAGAAGAGTAGCCAGGCAAAACGGGACAGAGATCGAATATTGTGTGTACCTTTCTCTTAATGGAGTCATCCCTTTATATAGATCTGAAGCAGTTCAATCTATTACGTAAGATATCGAGATCCCGCTGATCTCGTGTACGATACTGAGATCTTGCTGATTTCGTGGGATAAGATCCTCATCCTTAGAGACGAGATCCAACCCAATGACTTATTTCGGCAATCACGTTCCTTGATGGCAATCCCTTGAGATCCGGAACCACCAGAGAAGATAAGCCCAAAACTGACCTATACGGGCGGCCGGTAGGTGTAGTAATAGCGCTGATCGCTCATGTAGAGCTGGAAACCGTAGTTGGAGTCATAGCCAGCGAAAAGGAAGGAGACGCCGACAAGACGGAAACCACCGAACTGGGTGTAGCCCTGCCTGGCATCGCAGAGGGATTGGACAAGTTGCTCGACGGGAATCGGGTGCTGGTACTGAAGGCTAAGAGATGTCGCCGCAGAAAAGCTGTTCGCATGTTGGAACATGGTCGCGAGTCCAAGTGCTCGCTCATTTTGACGTAACACCTTTCAACGACTTGTGAGAAGGTCTGCTCGTGGTTCAAGAAGGGAATCTTTGCTTTGCTTTATCTGACCATCGGCTATGGGAGCTCGACGCCTTGCGAGTAGGTGCTCCGCATTTATCCGTCCTACGACTCTCGAGCATATGATCTCGAGAGTCAGATGGGCATCCTGCACTTACCCGATCTGCGGCTTGTGATCAGATGATCTCGAGAGTCGGATGGGCATCCTGCACTTACCCGATCTGCGACTTGTGATCAGATGTTCTCGAGAGTCGAATGGGCGTCCGTGTACAATCTTAACAGCTGAGTTGATCTCCCTTATTTTGCCTATAACACCATCTCTAGTCATAACTCCAAAAGTGACGCTAGAGGAGATGTTGGGTGCATTCTTATCGGTCCAAGCTGAGTATAACAAGACAAATTCTCTAAAAATTGATGGATTCATGCAAGAGCAATTGAAATTCAATCAAAATTCAACTCAAGCCATCAATGAATTGAAAACATCAATGGCTAGAGTTGAATCTCATCTTAGTGTTAGAGAGAAGGGCACACTTCCTGCCCAACCTCTTCCTAACTCAAGAACCCAATTTGAGATACAAGATGCAAGCTCATCCTCCCATCATAGAGAGCATGTTCAAGCTATCACCACTTTGAGAAGTGGGAAAGAAATTGACAAATCTAATCCGGTGAAGACCCTAAAGCCTAACGATCCGGAAATTTACAAAGAGGATGATAGCTAAAACAATACTCCACAAGAGAAAGAACCGGAAAGGCAATACAAGCTGGTTGCCCCGTTTCCACAAAGGTTGATTTCACCTAAACCTAGATCAACATCCCATTGTTGGATGCCATAGAACAAATACCATCTTATGCCAAATTTCTAAAGGAATTGTGTACGGTCAAAAGAAAACACAATGTTCACAACAAAGTACTTTTGACTGAGAATTTGAGCGCTATCATCAAACAAGAGGTGCCCCAAAAATACAAGGATCCTGGTAGTCCAACCATCTCATGCATCATAGGAGACTACCGGATTAAACAAGCCTTACTCGATTTGGGGACAAGTGTGAATCTCATTCCATACTCGGTCTACGAGCAACTTGGGTTAGGTGAATTAAAACCAACCAAAACCACACTCCAACTTGCTGATAGATCCTTTCGTATACCGAGAGGAATGATTGAGGATGTTCTAGTCCAAGTTGATAAATTTTACTACCCAGTAGACTTTATTGTCTTGGATACACATCCCGTGATAGGCACCGGTGCTCAAATTCCTGTCATACTTGGCCGACCGTTTCAAGCTACTTCAAATGCAATTATCAATTGTAGAAACGGACTTGTACAAATGTCCTTTGGAAATATGACCCTTGAGCTTAACATATTTGATTTATGCAAACAACCACGGGAGGTTGATGATGATATCCATGAACTAAACATGATTGAATCATTCGTGGAAGATACATTCCCCTTGTCATTATCTTCTGACCCTTTGGAGGCATGTGTGGCCCATTCTCATGAGATAAATGATGAAACAATACAAGAGATGGATGCCATTCTAGATGCGATGCCGGTGCTTGATAATAAAAGATGGAGGGCCCTATTTGAGCCTTTGCCTGTAAATGAGAACAAGGCCCTCCCATCCAATATCAAGGCTGCCAACACTCGACCTAAAACCATTACTAAGTGAGCTGAAATATGTCTATTTAGGTCGATATGAGACATATCCAGTGGTGATTTCTTCCCACTTGGATGAGGAACAAGAAAGTAGGCTAATGGCCACTCTATTAGAGCACAAGAGTGCCATTGGATGGTCAATTGCGGATCTCAAAGGCATAGACCCACTGATTTGTACTCATCACATACACCTTGAGGAGAATGCGAAGACATATTGGCAACCACAAAGACGACTAAATCCAAACATGAAGGATGTGGTTAAGGCCGAAGTGGTGAAACTATTGGATGTGGGTATTATTTATCCAATATTCGATAGTCAATGGGTGAGCCCAACTCAAGTGGTGCCTAAGAAATCCGGAATAACCATCGTAGCCAATGCCAATAATGAACTTGTGCCAACTAGAGTTACTACCGGTTGGAGAATGTGCATTGACTACAGGAAGCTAAACACTGTCACGAGGAAAGACCACTTCCCCCTACCGTTTGTTGATCAAATTTTAGAACGGTTGGCGGGTCATTCCCACTTTTGCTTCCTTGATGGCTATTCAGGGTACAACCAAATAGAGATTGCTTGTGAAGACCAAGAAAAGACTACATTCACATGTCCATTCGGCACTTTTGCCTATTGACGGATGCCGTTTGGACTATGTAATGCCCCTGCCACCTTTCAGCGTTGTATGATGAGTATCTTTTCTAACATGGTGGGGACAATTCTCGAAGTCTTCATTGATGATTTTTCCGTATTTGGTTGTAGCTTTGATGAGTGCCTTGAGCACTTGAAATCTGTGCTGAAAAGATGTGAAGAGAAGAACCTTGTGCTGAATTGGGAGAAGTGTCACTTCATGGTTAAAAAGGAAATTGTACTTGGTCACATCGTTTCATAAAATGGAATCGAGGTGGACAAAGCGAAAATTGATCTTATCTCTAACCTCCCAACACCCAAGAGCATACGAGATGTACGGTCCTTTTTGGGACACGCAGAATTTTACAGAAGGTTCATAAAGGACTTCAGTTCTCTCTCTCGTCCTTTATGTAACCTACTTCAAAAGGAAAATTCATTCGAGTGGAATGAAGAATGTCAAAAGGCCTTTACCACCCTTAAAGGTATGTTGACATGTGCTCCCATAATGCAACCACCTGATTGGAGCCTTCCTTTTGAAATTATGTGCGATGCTAGCGACTATGCTATTGGGGCCGTGCTAGGCCAAAGAAAAGAGAAAAAGCCATGTGTCATCTACTATGCTATTAGAACTCTAAACTCAGCCCAAGCAAACTATACTACTACTGAAAAAGAACTCTTAGCCGTAGTTTTTGCCTTGGACAAGTTTAGGTCCTACTTGATTGGATCCAAGATCATCATATTCACTGACCATGCCGCGCTTAAGTACCTTCTCTCCAAGAAGGATGCTAAACCACGGTTGTTAAGATGGATCCTTCTACTCCAGGAATTTGACATAGAAATACGTGATAAGAAAGGAGTAGAAAATGTCGTGGCTGACCATCTCTCTCGACTTGTCCTCACTGATTCCCCTGAAACGACCTGCGATTAATGACATGTTCCCTGATGAACAACTTTTTGCTGTTTCCGAATTGCCATGGTATGCGGACATTACTAACTATCTTGCTACAGGTACAATTCCTACACATTGGAAAAAGCAAGATAAGGATAAATTCTTCACTGAGGTGCGAAAATTCCTATGGGACGACCCATACTTATTCAAGTATTGTCCCAATCAAATCATAAGGAGATGTGTCCCAGATGATGAACAACAAAGTATCATCTCCTTCTGTCATTCTCAGGCATGTGGTGGCCACTTCTCGGCTAAAAAGACCACAGCAAAAATTCTGCAATGTGGGTTTTATTGGCCCACTATGTTCAAAGACACATATGAGTTTTACAAAACATGTGAACCTTGTCAGAAATTAGGAGGAATCTCCCGTAGAAATATGATGCCACTCAATCCCATCTTAATAATCGAAATTTTTTATTGTTGGGGCATCGATTTCATGGGTCCATTCCCATCTTCTTTTGGAAACACATACATCTTGCTTGCCGTTGACTATGTTTCCAAATGGGTCGAGGCCATCCCTTGCTGGAATAATGACCATAAAACTGGTCATTCGCTTCTTAAAAGAGAATATTCTTTCCCGGTTTGGAACACCTCGAGTCATCATAAGTGATGGAGGGTCTCACTTTTGTAATCGCCCTTTTGAAACTTTAATGAAGAAATATGGCGTCACACATAAAGTGAGCACTCCCTATCACCCACAAACTAGTGGACAAGCTGAGATATCTAATAGGGAGATTAAACACATTTTAGAGAAAACGGTGAACCCCGATCGCAAGGATTGGTCACTTCGGCTTACCGATGCGCTTTGGGCCTACCATACTGCTTTTAAGACCCCTATTGGTGTCTCCCTATAGACTTGTCTATGGGAAGGCTTGTCACTTGCCTGTGGAGTTGGAACATAAGGCATATTGGGCAATTAAGAAGATGAATTTTGATTCTGACAAGGCAAGCTCGTTGCGCAAACTACAATTAAATGAACTTGCAGAAATCCGGAACGAAGCATATGAGTATGCGAGAATTTACAAGGACAAAATGAAGATATTCCATGACAAAAACATTCTTCGTAAGACATTCACGATCAATCAAAAAGTCCTCCTATATAACTCTCGTCTACATTTATTTTCGAAAAAATTGAGCTCTCGATGGACCGGTCCCTACATTGTGCAAACTGTCTATCCATATGGGACTGTCGAGTTGTTAAATTCAAGGAACGGCAACATTTTTAAGGCAAATGGGCAGCGATTAAAGCCGTTCTTTGAGAAATTTCCTTCAGAAGGTATGTCCATACCTCTTACTGATCCTGTCTACTAGGATGATTGATCTCTTAGTCTGATGGAGGTGTAGATTAGTTAGGATTTGGATTTTGCTGCTTTTGTTTTCTTTTGCTTAGGTTTATCAGAAGGAGGAAGAATTCCACTTTTTCACTTTTTCAGGTACTCTCATGCCTCACTCCCTTTTATGTTCAAATTGCTCTCATGTTTTGTTCTTTGTACATCTTTTACATTGAGGACAATGCAAGATTTGGTTGGGGGGTGTAGGATCACTTGGATGAATCCAGCGTTTTGTAACATTTCGAGCAATAATGTAGAAATTTTTCGATTTTTCTAAAATTCAAAACTCTTTTGGAAATTTTGATTCTATGCATTCAAGATGATATGAGTGTAAGAGGAGGGGATATGAAGTGTATGAGGTTATAAATCTTGATCTTCTCTTGGCATAATGGTTTTATATGAGAATTCCCCTAATTCTGTGATGGATAGAAAATCTGAACACTTTTACACCTAGTTCACATTACACGATTTTCATGGGTTGAAGGGATTATGTGATTTGTGGATTAATTAGATTTTGATTCAAGGTGTTGAGACACCAAGCGGGGGCACTTTGTCCATCCTTGTCCATGGGAAAATAACGAAAGATATGGATTTCTAAAAATCCTATCTAATTTAAAAGAAAAAAAGGAAAGGAAGGATGAAATTGTGAATGATGGAAAAATGGTGGAAAAATCCGATTAGGGCTACCTACTACCAACAGGGGGATGGTCTACCCGTAACCAAAGCCGAAAATGGGACGTAGTGTGAAAGTCGTCGGAAGGACAGTAAGGCAAATTCCCATCATTGCCTTGTTGTTGCTCTATATACCTGGAGATCCATAGTCTAGTTGATTTATGAATAAGATAACCCTGGAAAGTCATGAAAAGAATTTTCGCTATGCATACTAGATTGAATTTGTTTAAGTTCTTCTATTTGTCAACCAATCAGCGGGAATTTCATATGGGTGCTTATTATGTTTTGAGAGTTTTCGATTTCAACCTCTATCACCGAATTTCTCTAACTCTTACACTTATGTATCTTGGGATGTATAGAAGAATGGTTTCTAATGGAGAGTTGGGTTTTGGAGAATGGAATTAGTTTCACACATGTTTTGCTCGGGACTAGCAATATGCTGGTTGGGGGGTGTGTTGAGCCCTTAATTGTGCATATTCTAACACTAATTCATCACTCATTATGCTTGTTGTTATGGTTTATAAACTAAACTAATGCATAGATTTGTGATTGTAGGGATGAGAGAGAGGAAGCATCAATTGAAGACTTAAAGATGCTAGTTAGAAGCAAAGAAGATCAAAGGGGCTAAGCGTCAAAGAATGAAAGAATGAAGTCAGAGAAAAGAAGAAAGAATGCAGAAGAAGGTTCCCACGACCAGTCGTCCGACCGGTCGTCCAAGGCCAAGGACCGGTCGTCCGACCGGTCCGCACATGCATAGAGGAGGCACAGAGGCAAAAACTCTCTGGACTATTCACGACCGGTTGTCCACTTCTGCGACCAGTCCTTAAATAATTTTCCAGGCCGAAACTCTCTGGACTCTTTTTGGTCATTTTGAGACCGGTCGTCCAGCATCTGCGACCGGTCATTCAGCCACTGCGACCGGTCATGCAACCGGTCGCCTGCGTAAGATTTAAACTTTCTAATTCTGGAGCAGATTTTTGTTCGCTTCCCCAAGTGTAGGGTTGCGATGTAGTAATAAACTCGGTAAGACCGAGGTCGATCCACAGGGACTATGTAGGATCTCACAAATTCATCCACAAGTGTCTATTGAAGTCTACTAATCAGATTGTTGTATAAAGTTGATGTGAGTAACAAAAGCTGAATTAAATCGAGAGTAAGTAATTATAAGAGGGTACTAGGGTTTCAAGGATCCACTTGTAGCAATCCTTGATGTTCAATCCGCTGTGGTTTCTTATTCTCTCAACTAGAATCGACATTCCTGTCCGTCCAGTCGGATGATAGGACTGTTAAACCAAACAGTCTGTAATATGTAAGTTCTATGCATAAGATTCACTCAATCTAGGCTGAGCTGAGCATGCTCAATTGCATAGGTCATTCCCCTTTCCTATAGGTCCAGTTCTCAATCATAACCATCCCCCAAGTCCTCTCACAAGACAAGGCTAGATTAGGATTTGAACTAGATTCAAATCACCAGCACAGTCCTTACATATTCCAGAAAATCAACTAACATAGAACTTTGGCCTGAAGTCCCTTTATGAAGAGCTTAGTTCTAGAGCGCACTCCGATTCCTCGGATCATACAGGTCTATACCGTTGCAAACAAATTAAGAAGATAAGTAATTCATCCAAACATCCATGAGTCATCACAAGACTAAGAAAAATTACTTAAAAACTTGTATAAACTTCAAACCTTAGTTCATAATCATGAATTCCACTAAAACCACTTAACTACGAATTAAAACATCTTGGATTCACTACAAGCTTCACCTCTTAGCCCTAGCTAAGAGGTTTAGCTGCTCATGATCCAAGGAAACATGAAACAACTACAAAAAGCATGAAAACAGCAAAGCAAACCAAAAGGAGTTGTGAAACTCCAATCTTCACTTCCACAGCCTCCAACCTCACTTGAACCCTTCTAGGATACCCTAGGAACGATCCCTAGGTGTCCTCTTATAGTCTGGAGGTTCCACAACGTCGGAATAATCGGGAATTTGCGAAACTCTTACGCAGCGCAGAGAAAATCGGGATGAAATTAGAAGTTTCTAAGTTCATACGCATGGCCGACCGGTCCTGACCGGTCAGCCTCAATAGAGAGTCATTCTAGCAAGTATGCCCAACCGGTCAAGACCGGTCGGGCCTATTCATCCTTGGTCCAGCAAGCATGTCCGACCGGTCATGACCGGTCGGACGCCTTCAGCAATTTTCCAGCAACAATGACCGACCGGTCATGACCGGTCGGTCCTCTTCAGTAGTGCCCAACATACATGGCTGACCGGTCTGGCTTCCTTGGCCGACCGGTCACGACCAGTCAGCTTCATTTTCTTCTTATTTTCTTCCTTTCTTTCATCTGCTTTCTTCTCTTCTTTAGTTCTTCTTTCTTTTCTTCTTTGGTCCTCAAACATTCTTCATCAGAATGATCCCAAGTGAGCTCTTTATGTCTTCAATTGAGTAGAGTCCACCCTCAATCCTGTAGTCACAAAACATGCATTGAATTAGCTTACAAACCATACAAACCTTGCACAATGAGTGATGAATTGGGGTTAGAATATGCACAATTAAGAGCTCAACACACCCCCCAACCAGCATTTTGCTAGTCCCGAGCAAAACATGCGTGAAGCTAATCTCATTCTTCAAAAACTCAACTCTCTTTCAGAAACCATCCTTCTATACATTCCAAGGTTCATAAGTGTAAGATTCAGAAAGATTAGGCGTCGAAGGTTGGAACCGTAAATCCTCAAGGCATAATAGGCATTCATATGAGATTCCACTGATTGGTTGATAAATAGAGGGACTTGAACAAATTCATCCTAGTGTGGGTAGTGAAAATTCATTCCACGAGTTTCTAGGATTATCTTCTTCATAGATCAACTAGACTATTGAACTCAAGGTACATAGAGCCACATCAAGCCAATGACAGGAATTTGCCTTACCGTCCTTCCGACGACTTTCACACTACGTCCCATTTCCGGCTTTGGTTACGGGTAGACCATCCCCCGGTTGGTAGTAGGTAGCCCTAATCGGAATTTTCCACCGTTTTTCCACATTCCCAATTTCATCCTTCCTTTTCCTTTTTCTTTTTAAATTAGATAGGATTTTTAAAAATCCATATCTTTCATTATTTTCCCATGGACAAGGATGGACAAAGTACCCCGGCCTGATTTCTCAATACCTTAATTCAAAGTCTAGCTAATCCATAAATCACATAATCCCTTCAACTCATGAAAATCGTGTAATGTGAACTAGGTGTAAAAGTGTTTAGATTTTCTATCAATCACAAAAATAGGGGAGTTCACATATAAAACCATTATGTAATGAGAGATTTCAGACATCCAGCCCTATTCACTTCATATCTCTTCCTCTTATGCTCATATCATCTGGAATGCATAGAACCAATGTTTTCCAAAAGAGTTTCGAATTTTTGAAAAAAATCGAAAAATTTCCACATAATTGCTTGAGATGTTGCAAAGTGCTGGATTCATCCAAGCGGTCCTACACCCCCCAACCAAATCTTGCATTGTCCTCAATGTAAAAGATGCGCAATGAGCAAAACATGAGAGCAATTTGAAAATAACAGGGAGTGAGGAATGATATTACCTGAGAGAGTGAACATTGGAAATCTTCCTCCTTCTAACAAACCTATGAAAACGAAAACAAAAGCAGCAAAATCCTAATCCTAACTACTCTATACCTCCATCAGACTAGGAGATCAATCATCCTGATACACAGGATCATTCAAGGGTATGGACATACCTTCTGAAGGAAAATTTTCAAAGAACGGCTTTAATCGTTGCCCATTTGCCTTAAAAATATTGCCGTTCCTTGGATTCAATAGCTCGACAGCCCCATACGGATAGACAGTTTGCACAATGTAGGGACCGGTCCATCGAGATCTCAATTTTTCCAGAAATAGATGTAAGCGAGAATTATACATGAGGACTTTTTGATTGATCGTGAATGTCTTGCGAAGAATATTCTTATCATGGAATATCTTCGTCTTGTCCTTGTAAATTCTCGCATTCTCATAAGCTTCATTCCGGATTTCTGCAAGTTCATTTAATTGAAGTTTGCGTAGCGAGCTTGCCTTGTCAGAATTGAAATTCATTGTCTTAATAGCCCAATACGCCTTATGTTCCAACTCCACAGGCAAGTGACAAGCCTTCCCATAGACAAGTCTATAGGGAGACATTCCAATAGGGGTTTTAAAGGCAGTACGGTAAGCCCAAAGCGCATCGGTAAGTCGAAGTGACCAATCCTTGCGATCGGGATTCACCGTTTTCTCTAAAATGTGTTTAATCTCCCTATTGGATATCTCAGCTTGTCCACTAGTTTGTGGGTGATAGGGGGTGCTCACTTTGTGTGTAACGCCATATTTCTTCATTAGGGCTGCAAAAGGGCGATTGCAAAAGTGAGATCCTCCATCACTTATGATGACTCGAGGCTTTCCAAACCGGGAAAGAATATTTTCTTTTAAAAATCGAATGACCGTTTTATGGTCATTATTCCGGCAAGGGATGGCCTCGACCCATTTGGAAACATAATCAACGGCAAGCAAGATGTATACATTTCCAAAAGAAGATGGGAATGGGCCCATGAAATCGATGCCCCAACAATAAAAAATTTCGATAATTAAGATGGGATTGAGTGGCATCATATTTCTACGGGATATTCCTCCTAGTTTCTGACAAGGTTCACATGCTTTGCAAAACTCATGTGTGTCTTTGAACATGGTGGGCCAATAAAACCCACATTGCAGAATTTTCGCTATGGTCTTTTTAGCCGAAAAGTGGCCACCACATGCTTGAGAATGACAGAAGGAGATGATACTTTGTTGCTCATCATCTGGGACACATCTCCTTATGATTTGATCGGGACAGTACTTGAATAAGTATGGGTCGTCCCATAGAAATTTCCGCACCTCCGTGAAGAATCTATCCTTATCTTGTTTTTTCCAATATGTAGGAATTGCACCTGTAGCAAGATAGTTAGCAATGTCTGCATACCATGGCAATTGGGAAACAGCAAAAAGTTGTTCATCAGGGAACATGTCATTGATTGCAGTCGTTTCAGGGGAATCAGTGAGGACAAGTCGAGAGAGGTGGTCGGCTACTACATTTTCTACTCCTTTCTTATCACGTATTTCTATGTCGAATTCTTGTAGTAGGAGGATCCATCTTAATAACCGTGGTTTAGCATCCTTCTTAGAAAGCAGATACTTAAGCGCGGCATGGTTAGTGAATATAATGATCTTGGATCCAATCAAGTAGGATCTAAACTTCTCCAAAGTAAAAACTACGGCTAAAAGTTCCTTTTCAGTGGTAGTGTAGTTTGCCTGGGCTGAGTTTAGGGTTCTACTTGCATAGTAGATGACACATGGCTTTTTATCTTTTCTTTGGCCTAACACGGCCCCAATAGCATAGTCGCTAGCATCGCACATAATCTCAAAAGGAAGGCTCCAATCCGGTGGTTGCATTATTGGGGCACATGTCAACATACCTTTAAGGGTGTTAAAGGCCTTTTGACATTCTTCATTCCACTCGAATGAATTTTCCTTTTGAAGTAGGTTACATAAAGGGCGAGAGAGTGAACTGAAGTCCTTTATGAACCTTCTGTAGAATCCTACGTGTCCTAAAAAGGACCGCACATCTCGTATGCTTTTGGGTGGTGGAAGGGTAGAGATAAGATCAATTTTCGCTTTGTCCACCTCAATTCCATTTTGTGAAACGATGTGACCAAGTACAATTCCCTTTTGAACCATGAAGTGACACTTTTCCCAATTGAGCACTAGGTTCTTCTCTTCACATCTTTTTAGCACAGATTTCAAGTGCTCAAGGCACTCATCAAAGCTACAACCGAATACGAAAAAATCATCCATGAAGACTTCGAGAATAGTCCCCACCATGTCAGAAAAGATGCTCATCATACAACGCTGAAAGGTGGCAAGGGCATTACATAGTCCAAACGGCATCCGTCGATAGGCGAAAGTGCCGAATGGACATGTGAATGTAGTCTTTTATTGGTCTTCACGGGCAATTTCTATTTGGTTGTACCCTGAATAGCCATCAAGGAAGCAAAAGTGGGAATGACCTGCCAACCGTTCTAAAATCTGATCAACAAATGGTAGGGGGAAGTGGTCTTTCCTCGTGACAGTGTTTAGCTTCCTGTAGTTAATGCACATTCTCCAACCAGTAGTAACTCTAGTTGGCACGAGTTCATTATTGGCATTGGCTACGATGGTTATTCCGGATTTCTTAGGCACCACTTGAGTTGGGCTCACCCATTGGCTATCAGATATTGGGTAAATGATACCTACATCCAATAGTTTCACCACTTCGGCCTTAACCACATCCTTCATGTTTGGATTTAATCGTCTTTGTGGTTGCCGGGATGATTTTGCATTTTCCTCAAGGTGTATGCGGTGAGTACAAATCAGAGGGTCTATGCCTTTGAGATCCGTAATTGACCATCCAATGGCACTCTTGTGCTCTAATAGAGTGGCTATTAGCCTACTCTCTTGTTCCTCATCCAAGTGGGAAGAAATCACCACTGGATATGTCTCATCTCGACCTAAATAAACATACTTTAGCTCACTTGGCAATGGTTTTAGGTCGAGTTTTGGTGCCTTGATGTTGGATGGGAGGGCCTTGTTCTCATTTACAGGCAAAGGTTCAATTGGGGCCCTCCATCTTTTATTCTCAAGCACCAGCATCACATCTAGAATGGCATCCCTCTCTTGTATTGTGTAATCATTTGTCTCATGAGAGTGGGCCATACATGCCTCCAAAGGGTTGGAAAATAGTGATAAGGGGACTGTATCCTCCACGAATGATTCGATCATGTTTAATTCGTGGACATCATCATCAACTTCCCGCGGTTGTTTGCATAACTCAAATATGTTAAGCTCAAGGGTCATATTTCCAAAGGACATTTGTACAAGTCCGTTTCTACAATTGATAATGGCGTTTGAAGTAGCTAGAAATGGTCGTCCAAGTATGACGGGAATTTGAGTACAGGTGCTTATCACGGGATGTGTGTCCAAGACAATAAAAGATACTGGGTAGTAGAATTTATCAACTTGGACTAGAACATCCTCTACCATTCCTCTCGGTATCTGGATGGATCTATCAGCAAGTTGGAGTGTGGTTTTGGTGGGTTTCAATTCACCTAACCCAAGTTGTTCGTAGACCGAGTATGGAATGAGATTCACACTTGCCCCCAAGTCGAGTAGGGCTTGTTTAATCTGGTATTCTCCTATGATGCATGAGATGGTTGGACTACCTGGATCCTTGTATTTTTGGGGCACCTCTTGTTTGATGATGGCGCTCAAATTCTCAGCCAAAAGCACTTTATTGTGAACGTTATGTTTCCTTTTGATTGTACATAATTCCTTTAAAAATTTAGCATAAGATGGTATTTGTTTTATTGCATCCAACAGCGGGATGTTGATCTTCACCTGCTTGAAAACTTCCAGAATCTCCAGATTTTTATCTAAAGGTTTAGGTGAAATCAACCTTTGTGGAAATGGGGCAACCGGCTTGTATTGCCTTTCCGGTTCTTTCTCTTGTGGAATATTGTTTGGGCTATCATCCTTTTTGGGAATTTTCGGATCCTTAGGCTTTGGGGCCTTCACCGGATTAGATTTGTCAATTTCTTTCCCACTTTTCAAAGTGGTGATAGCCTGGACATGTTCCGTATGGTGGGAGGATGAGCTTGCATCTTGTATCTCATACTGGGTCCTTGGGTTAGGAAGAGGTTGAGCAGGAAGTGTGCCCTTCTCTCTACCACTAAGGTGAGCTTCAACTCTAGCCAGAGATGTTTTCAATTCATTAATGGCTTGGTTTGAATTTTGATTGAATTTCAATTGCTCTTGCATGAACCCATCTATTTTTAGAGAATTTGTCTTGTTATACTCATTCTGGACCGATACGAGTGCACCCAATATCTCTTCTAGTGATACTTTTGGAGTGTTGTTTGCATTTGCAGTGGGTCCATTCCTCCAACTGAAGTTGGGATGGTTCTTCCAATTAGGATTAAACGTGTTTGAGTTTGGAGCACCATATTGCTGCTGATAACTGTTTATGGCATTTGTTTGTTCTTGTAAGATGCCTTGGACTGCTGAAATTGTGGGACAATCTGGTGTAGCATGTTGATTTCCAGCACAAATTCCACAAACAGTTTCAACCTCAGTGGAGTTGATTGTTTCTCCTTTCCTTAATTCCATGGCTTCGACCTTTCTTGTAAGGCTAGCCAACCGTGCACTTATGCTATCTTCTTCTGATAAGACATACATTCCTCCCTTTTCCTTTTGTTGGCCAATCTTGGAATTTGTTGGTTTAGATGTGTCCCAAGATTGTGCACTTTCAGCCAATTCTTCCAGATAATCCCATGCTTCATCAGCTTCCTTATTCATGAACTCCCCATTACACATCATCTCTATAAATTGGCGCATGGATGGAATCAGTCCTTCATAGAAAAAACTTATAATCCGCCAAATTTCATAGCCATGATGTGGGCATGCGTTTAATAGGTCCTTGAACCTCTCCCAACATTGGGAAAAGGTTTCATCTTCCTTTTGGGCAAAGTTCATGATAAGGCGCTTAAGCATGTTCGTTTTGTGAGTAGGGAAGAATTTTTTATAAATTCTCTGTGCATATCATTCCATGACCAAATTGATATTGGCCTCAATGCATAAAGCCAACCCTTGGCTTTATCCTTAAGAGTGAAAGGGAAGAATTTAAGTCTTACTACATCTTCAGTCACATTTGCAAAGTGCATGGTGGTGATTACCTCATCAAACTCCCTAAGGTGTTGATAGGCACTTTCACTGTCTAAACCATGGAATTTAGGGAGAAGATTAATCACTCCCAGTTTCAAATCCACATTCCCTGCATTTGGTGGAAATATTATGCATGAGGGAGTGCTCGTTCTTGCAGGTTGCAAGAAATCACGTAAAGTCCTAGGTCGGGGAACATTCTCAACCACATTCTCCCCTGTTTCAGTTTGATTTTGAACCGGGTTAGGTTGATTTGCAGCCATACTTTCAGATAAAATTGGAGAATCTAGATGTCTCCTAACACGTGGCTCTCTATCAATGCCTTCTAGTATCCCCCCTTCACTTATGAGTCGGTTATTGGAATCCCGAGCCCAATGTGGCATGCAAAACCAAAAATAAGAAACAAAAAGGAAAAGAATTCTTCCTTCTTTTTCTTTACTCTTCTCTAAGACCGAAGCACAAGGTGTCTTGCAATGGCTAGGCCAGAAACAAAGATAGAGACCGATTTCTCCTGGTTAATAGGGGTTCAGAGAACACCCCACCCACTCTTTGAATCTTTTGAGAAAAAGTGCAGAAAAAGGAGAAAGAGGAGTAGAGATGAGAAAAGAAATCCCTGAGCACAAGGTGATCCAAGACGGCAGAGCCGACCAATAGGAATCCAAGTGGCAAAAAGGCCGACCTTTCAGAGATCCAAAAGGAGTCTCCACCCACTCTACAAGAGATGAATAAAATAAGAATGACTAGGAGAAGGAGAAGAGTAAGGTTTTAGAAGGATAGCACCTGAATTGCACTTGAAATCCTTGACTCTTCTTCGGCTTCCTAAAAATCCCTGAAAAGAAAAATCAAATAAATAAACTAAGTTAGTCTAAAAATCTAAAAAAAAAATCCTAAATAGATACTAATTTCAGAAATTTGTGAAAACCGTCAAAAGTCCCCGGCAACGGCGCCAAAAACTTGTTCGCTTCTCCAAGTGTAGGGTTGCGATGTAGTAATAAACTCGGTAAGACCGAGGTCGATCCACAGGGACTATGTAGGATCTCACAAATTCATCCACAAGTGTCTATTGAAGTCTACTAATCAGATTGTTGTATAAAGTTGATGTGAGTAACAAAAGCTGAATTAAATCGAGAGTAAGTAATTATAAGAGGGTACTAGGGTTTCAAGGATCCACTTGTAGCAATCCTTGATGTTCAATCCGCTGTGGTTTCTTATTCTCTCAACTAGAATCGACATTCCTGTCCGTCCAGTCGGATGATAGGACTGTTAAACCAAACAGTCTGTAATATGTAAGTTCTATGCATAAGATTCACTCAATCTAGGCTGAGCTGAGCATGCTCAATTGCATAGGTCATTCCCCTTTCCTATAGGCCCAGTTCTCAATCATAACCATCCCCCAAGTCCTCTCAAAAGACAAGGCTAGATTAGGATTTGAACTAGATTCAAATCACCAGCACAGTCCTTACATATTCCAGAAAATCAACTAAAATAGAACTTTGGCCTGAAGTCCCTTTATGAAGAGCTTAGTTCTAGAGCGCACTCCGATTCCTCGGATCATACAGGTTTAAACCGTGTTGAACCTCCAATTTATACATTGCATTGCCCATTATATGACATGGTTTGCATGATTTTCATGATTTAAAGGCCCATCTAACACATGTTTTGTGATTATAGGAATGAGAGCGGACTTCACTCAATTAGAGACCAAAAAGGGGCCATTTGGAGCCTTTGATGAAGGCCCAAGGTGGACCAAAGAAAGAAGGAAGCAAAGAAAGAAGAAAATAGAAGAAAGAAAGGAAGAAAACAAGAAGAAAAAGAGACCGACCGGTCTTGACCGGTCGGCCAAGGAAGCCCGACCGGTCTTGACCGGTCGGCCATGCTTGCTGGAGTAATGCCAAAGAGGGCCTGACCGGTCATGACCGGTCGGCCAGCCCTGTCCGACCGGTCGTGACCGGTCGGCCATGCAAGTTTCAGATTCCAGATTCTAAAACAGCAATGTATTCCCGTACCTGGTTTTTCGGACCAGTTTTCTGAAGTCATCTTGATGATATTTGGAAATCCAACACATCCATGTCGAAGAGGAGCTCGACGCCGAACTAACCCAAGTGGTTTCGTGTCGATCGGAGCTACGGATTGACCGTGGTGGCCAAAACAATACGAACTGTCCAGAAAGTTCCAGATTTCGCTGTTCAACTCTGGGCCGGTCCAGAGGACTCATCATTGATGATATGAAGAATCTACTTTGACCATCTTTTAGACCACATCCATATATGAATAACCACAAAAGTTTCAGATCAAAAGGGTGTGTGGTTTGATAGTACCGGTTGAAGAAAGATGGACCATCCAGAAAGATCCAACTG
The DNA here is from genome assembly GCA_003013855.2 of Liriodendron chinense. Classification (NCBI taxonomy): domain Eukaryota; kingdom Viridiplantae; phylum Streptophyta; class Magnoliopsida; order Magnoliales; family Magnoliaceae; genus Liriodendron; species Liriodendron chinense. Next base: position 14,641 of record PVNU02003580.1, on the reverse strand, counting down.
CGCAGAGTTTATAAAAGCCCTAAGTGTTCTAATTTTTGGACCACATTTTGGGATTGTTTTGGACAATCTAATCCATCTATCATGTAGAGGATGAAGTTTTCTACCAATGTTTAAAATTTGAGATCAATCCGACCTCTGTACACTCCAGGGCGTTGAAAGCAAGATGACTGGTTCTGAAGGTACCCAAAGTGCGCGATTTTGAGAGGCGGTCGGTGATGTGATTGGTGGGCCCATTCAGAGGATAATCTTGTAAATCTAAATCATCTATGAGGAAGATCATATTACAAGGAAGCTACAAACCAAATTTGAAGGCAATCCGACCATTGGTTAAGCCGTACCAGGCGAAACAAATTCTGCTATGTTGCTGTACTATTGCTGCACTATAAAAGGAGGTGCTCTCTTCTATTCCAAATCAACCAAGGACGTGGGAAGCAAGGAGTTCAAGTCCCAGGAGGCTACCTAGCCTCCTCCAGCTAGTTTTTCTTCCTTTTCTTAGTTCTAGTTCTAGTTTTAATATGCTTTTCCTTAGCTAACCTCTTAGCTAGAGCTAGAGGTGAAATTTGTAGTTGGTTCCAATGCTTTAATTCTTTTATTTCAAGTACCATTTTCTTAATTTTGGATTTTGAAGTTCTAGTTTGAATAAAGTTTGGTTTTTTAGAAGTTTTGTGAGAGTTTGTGTGCTCCGGACATGAGTTCCTTGCAATTCTCTAAGATTACCATGATTGGGTTGTTTGAATTAGAATTGTAGTAATCCTTGAGCATGCCATAGTCTATAGGCATGGCTGTTACTCCGAAGGCTACAAGTTCAAGTTCTATGTGCTTCATTAGAACTAGAAATCTAATTTCCAGATTTAAGTGGGATTATTTGTGCTTGAATGTTATATCTTCTAATTAGATGAGAGATAGGACTTTGATTCTAATTGTGTTGTACTTGGATGAATGGATTGGCATTGGACTACTACAAGTGGATCCTTGATGCTCTAGTTCTTCTTATTTTCAGATTTTCCTATTTCATGTGAAAAATAACTTCCTTAAACTTCTTAGATTCTAGTTATTAGAGTACTTGGAATTGTTTACTTCTTTCCCTGTGGATCGACCTCGGTCTTACCGAGATTTATTACTACATTGCAGCCTTACACTTGAGGCGAGCGAACAAGTTTTTGGCGCCGTTGCCGGGGAAAAAGTTAAACGGTTTTAATTGTTCTAGTAGCTATAGAGTAATCTTAGTTAGGTAGGATTTTCAGTTTTTATAGAAGTAGATTTTCTGATTTTTTTTTTTTTTTTAGATTACTAACAATTTTTTTTTTGATTTTGTAGGACATTGTTGCTGACATAGATCTCACTCTATTAGGTAACATCTCCCCATATCCCTTCTTTTTGTTCTTTTTTTTTATATTAGGGTAGTTTTCAATTTCTTAAAATTTCATCATGTATGATTGGACGAATGGTGCATATAAGCATCTTTTGGAAGATGAGATGTCAAACCATGAAATTGAAAGTCTTTATGATTGGAACCATTATAAGCATAAGTATTTTTCTAAGGTTCAATCAACCTCCACTGCCGCCCCACGTAAGACAATGCGTGATTACATTAATGAAAACAATACACATATTGAGACACGATGTAAGACGATGGGGGAATACCGGAATGAAGCAAAATTGGATAATCATCCGGGAAAAACATTACGTGATTACCGGATTGAAAATAACATGAGTGTTCCACCGGTTATGGTAAGAGGTGTGCAACAACAAAAGGAACAGGTGAATAGTAGCCAACCGGTTAAGACAATGCGTGATTACTTGTATGGATATGCCTATCAACCATCATATAACTTTTCATCCTACAATGCGTACGGTCTTAATTGGGAAAACCACCATTCTCCTTGTTCAAGGGAGGAACCAACCATGGATGCCAACAACTATCCTCAAGAGTTTCTTTCTCATGAGCCGCAACCGACACGAACTCTTGAAGATGTGCTGCGAGAGTTTATGGAAACAACTGAGCAATACATACAAAACCTCTCGCCATCTCAAAATATTAAACCCAACATTGGGAACACCGAATCAATCCCCAACAATGAGGAGGATGAGGCTATCCAAGTCCCACCTTCTTCGGATTTAATGGATAGACTTTTAAAGGAGATTGATTTCGATGATCCCAATGTCATCATCAATTATGGTGAGTCCACTATCTCTTTTGGATGCTTTGAACTTAATGATGAAGAGATTTCAATGACGGTTGACGAACCCGAGGAATCCATAAAATTTGAAAGTGGTAGTGGGGTTGCCTACAATGAGGGTTTGGTGAATGGTTATGAACCTATGGTTTCTTTTTCCCAAGGGCATAATGATTATGAGTCTCTAGAGGATATGCATGCTAGAGAGATGGCCGAAGTCGATCTTTTTGAGTCATTCCACCAACAACACATGCCAAATTCTAGTGTGGTAGACCTCCCTTTGATTGAAAATTCTATTCCTTTGGATGATGAGGTGGCACAATCTGAAATTTTCAAAGATCAACCAATGTTAGATGATGTGCTTACCACTGAATCTGAAGAATTCTCTTTGGAAGACCTCCTCTCTATAGAGGAGGAATTCCTTACCATTGAAATAGAATTTCTTCAATCATTAAGGGAGGATGAGGACCCTTCATCTGACTATCTCGATTTCCTAGAGGAATGCTTGGCCCAATCTTATGATCTTGATGATGAGATGATTAAGGAGTTGGACATTTTGTTAGACACGGTGCCGGTGCCTGAAGAACACCTTTCCACTGATTTACACTCTTTACCTTTGTTTGTGGAAGCACCATACAATTCTAAAATTGTGGAGGAGACAACTTTAACCAATGAAAACTTGATGAGTGTCTCTCCACCATCATGGGTCCTTCAGCCCATTGAAAATTCTGATTGGGAGGACCCATTTTTAATCAATCATAACCCAAATCAGAATTTGAGGAGAGATCTTTTTGCTGCTCTTATCTCCTCCTTTTATGCATGTGGTGCACAATACGATTGGACTTCAATGATAAGAAGCACACATGTTTACTGTCGAGCAGGACTTTGGATGGTCCTCATGAGAAATTTATTGAAATTCATGAAGATCCTGCTCAACTTTGATCATGTAGTTGATCGGACTAATCAAAGGTAGGTAGGTAGGTTAGGATTTATTTTTCTGCAATTAGGATTGAATAAGTCTCATCGAGACAATGGAAGATGCTAGAATTGATCAACTTGCTATCTCAGGTACTATTGTTCTCACTCATATTTTACCATTGCTCTCATGTTCATGCTAATTGCATATCTTTTTACATTGAGGACAATGCAAGATTTGGTTGGGGGGTGAGATGAGATTCCTCATCTAGCATGTTGCAACATTTCGAGCCTCACATGCGCAAATTTTTTCGAATTTTCTAAAATTTCAAAACTCTTTTAGAAAACCGTATTTCCATGCATTCGAGATGATATGAGTATAAGAAGAGGAGATACGAAGTGTGTGATGTTATAAGTCTTGAATTCTCCCAACATAATGGTTTTATATGTTAGTTCCCCTATTGTTGTGATTGATAGAAAATTTGAACACCTTCACACCAAGTTCACATTACACTATTTCATGAGTTGAAAGGTTTATGTGATTTGTGGATTAGCTAGACTTTGATATAAAGGTGTTGAGAAACCAAGCCGGGGTATTTTGTCCATCCTTGTCCATGGGAAAATAATGAAAGATATGGATTTTTAAAAATCCTATCTAATTTTAAAAGAAAAAGGAAAGAAATGATGAAATCGGGAATGAAGGAAAAATGGTGAAAAATTTCGAAAAGGCCTACCTATTACCAACCGGGGGATGGTCGAACCGTAACCAAAGCCGGAAATGGGACGTAGTGTGAAAGCCGTCGGAAGGATGGTAAGGCAAATTCCTGTCATAGGCTTGTTGTTGCTCTGTGCACCTTAAAATCCTTGGTTTACTTAATCTATGAAGAAGATGATCCCAGAAACTCATGAGATGAACTTTCACTATGCACACTAGGTTGAATTTGTTCGAGTTCTTCTATTTATCAATCAATCAGTGGGAATTTCATGTAGACACTTATTATGTTTTGAGAGTCCAAGATTTCAGCTTCTATCACCTAATTTTTCCAAATTTTATACTTATACACCTTGGAATGGATAGAATCATGGGTTCTGAGGGAGAGTTGGGTTTGGAGGTTTGAAATTGTTTCACGCATGTTTTGCTCGGGACTAGCAAAAAGCTGGTTGGGGGGTGTGTTGAACCTCCAATTTATACATTGCATTGCCCATTATATGACATGGTTTGCATGATTTTCATGATTTAAAGGCCCATCTAACACATGTTTTGTGATTATAGGAATGAGAGCGGACTTCACTCAATTAGAGACCAAAAAGGGGCCATTTGGAGCCTTTGATGAAGGCCCAAGGTGGACCAAAGAAAGAAGGAAGCAAAGAAAGAAGAAAATAGAAGAAAGAAAGGAAGAAAACAAGAAGAAAAAGAGACCGACCGGTCTTGACCGGTCGGCCAAGGAAGCCCGACCGGTCTTGACCGGTCGGCCATGCTTGCTGGAGTAATGCCAAAGAGGGCCTGACCGGTCATGACCGGTCAGCCAGCCCTGTCCGACCGGTCGTGACCGGTCGGCCATGCAAGTTTCAGATTCCAGATTCTAAAACAGCAATGTATTCCCGCACCTGGTTTTTCGGACCAGTTTTCTGAAGTCATCTTGATGATATTTGGAAATCCAACACATCCATGTCGAAGAGGAGCTCGACGTCGAACTAACCCAAGTGGTTTCGTGTCGATCGGAGCTACGGATTGACCGTGGTGGCCAAAACAATACGAACTGTCCAGAAAGTTCCAGATTTCGCTGTTCAACTCTGGGCCGGTCCAGAGGACTCATCATTGATGATATGAAGAATCTACTTTGACCAACTTTTAGACTACATCCATATATGAATAACCACAAAAGTTTCAGATCAAAAGGGTGTGTGGTTTGATCGTACCGGTTGAAGAAAGATGGACCATCCAGAAAGATCCAACTGCGCAGAGTTTATAAAAGCCCTAAGTGTTCTGATTTTTGGACCACATTTTGGGATTGTTTTGGACAATCTAATCCATCTATCATGTAGAGGATGAAGTTTTCTACCAATGTTTAAAATTTGAGATCAATCCGACCTCTGTACACTCCAGGGCGTTGAAAGCAAGATGACTGGTTCTGAAGGTACCCAAAGTGCGCGATTTTGAGAGGCGGTCGGTGATGTGATTGGTGGGCCCATTCAGAGGATAATCTTGTAAATCTAAATCATCTATGAGGAAGATCACATTACAAGGAAGCTACAAACCAAATTTGAAGGCAATCCGACCATTGGTTAAGCCGTACCAGGCGAAACAAATTCTGCTATGTTGCTGTACTATTGCTGCACTATAAAAGGAGGTGCCCTCTTCTATTCCAAATCAACCGAGGACGTGGGAAGCAAGGAGTTCAAGTCCCAGGAGGCTACCTAGCCTCCTCCAGCTAGTTTTTCTTCCTTTTCTTAGTTCTAGTTCTAGTTTTAATATGCTTTTCCTTAGCTAACCTCTTAGCTAGAGCTAGAGGTGAAATTTGTAGTTGGTTCCAATGCTTTAATTCTTTTATTTCAAGTACCATTTTCTTAATTTTGGATTTTGAAGTTCTAGTTTGAATAAAGTTTGGTTTTTTAGAAGTTTTGTGAGAGTTTGTGTGCTCCGGACATGAGTTCCTTGCAATTCTCTAAGATTACCATGATTGGGTTGTTTGAATTAGAATTGTAGTAACCCTTGAGCATGCCATAGTCTATAGGCATGACTGTTACTCCGAAGGCTACAAGTTCAAGTTCTATGTGCTTCATTAGAACTAGAAATCTAATTTCCAGATTTAAGTGGGATTATTTGTGCTTGAATGTTATATCTTCCAATTAGATGAGAGATAGGACTTTGATTCTAATTGTGTTGTACTTGGATGAATGGATTGGCATTGGACTACTACAAGAGGATCCTTGATGCTCTAGTTCTTCTTATTTTCAGATTTTCCTATTTCATGTGAAAAATAACTTCCTTAAACTTCTTAGATTCTAGTTATTAGAGTACTTGGAATTGTTTACTTCTTTCCCTGTGGATCGACCTCGGTCTTACCGAGATTTATTACTACATTGCAGCCTTACACTTGAGGCGAGCGAACAAGTTTTTGGCGCCGTTGCCGGGGAAAAAGTTAAACGGTTTTAATTGTTCTAGTAGCTATAGAGTAATCTTAGTTAGGTAGGATTTTCAGTTTTTATAGAAGTAGATTTTCTGATTTTTTTTTTTTTTTTTTAGATTACTAACAATTTTTTTTTTTGATTTTGTAGGACATTGTTGCTGACATAGATCTCACTCTATTGGGTAACATCTCCCCATATCCCTTCTTTTTGTTCTTTTTTTTTATATTAGGGTAGTTTTCAATTTCTTAAAATTTCATCATGTATGATTGGACGAATGGTGCATATAAGCATCTTTTGGAAGATGAGATGTCAGACCATGAAATTGAAAGTCTTTATGATTGGAACCATTATAAGCATAAGTATTTTTCTAAGGTTCAATCAACCTCCACTGCCGCCCCACGTAAGACAATGCGTGATTACATTAATGAAAACAATACACATATTGAGACACGATGTAAGACGATGGGGGAATACCGGAACGAAGCAAAATTGGATAATAATCCGGGAAAACATTACGTGATTACCGGATTGAAAATAACATGAGTGTTCCACCGGTTATGGTAAGAGGTGTGCAACAACAAAAGGAACAGGTGAATAGTAGCCAACCGGTTAAGACAATGCGTGATTACTTGTATGGATATGCCTATCAACCATCATATAACTTTTCATCCTACAATGCGTACGGTCTTAATTGGGAAAACCACCATTCTCCTTGTTCAAGGGAGGAACCAACCATGGATGCCAACAACTATCCTCAAGAGTTTCTTTCTCATGAGCCGCAACCGACACGAACTCTTGAAGATGTGCTGCGAGAGTTTATGGAAACAACTGAGCAATACATACAAAACCTCTCGCCATCTCAAAATATTAAACCCAACATTGGGAACACCGAATCAATCCCCAACAATGAGGAGGATGAGGCTATCCAAGTCCCACCTTCTTCGGATTTAATGGATAGACTTTTAAAGGAGATTGATTTCGATGATCCCAATGTCATCATCAATTATGGTGAGTCCACTATCTCTTTTGGATGCTTTGAACTTAATGATGAAGAGATTTCAATGACGGTTGACGAACCCGAGGAATCCATAAAATTTGAAAGTGGTAGTGGGGTTGCCTACAATGAGGGTTTGGTGAATGGTTATGAACCTATGGTTTCTTTTTCCCAAGGGCATAATGATTATGAGTCTCTAGAGGATATGCATGCTAGAGAGATGGCCGAAGTCGATCTTTTTGAGTCCTTCCACCAACAACACATGCCAAATTCTAGTGTGGTAGACCTCCCTTTGATTGAAAATTCTATTCCTTTGGATGATGAGGTGGCACAATCTGAAATTTTCAAAGATCAACCAATGTTAGATGATGTGCTTACCACTGAATCTGAAGAATTCTCTTTGGAAGACCTCCTCTCTATAGAGGAGGAATTCCTTACCATTGAAATAGAATTTCTTCAATCATTAAGGGAGGATGAGGACCCTTCATCTGACTATCTCGATTTCCTAGAGGAATGCTTGGCCCAATCTTATGATCTTGATGATGAGATGATTAAGGAGTTGGACATTTTGTTAGACACGGTGCCGGTGCCTGAAGAACACCTTTCCACTGATTTACACTCTTTACCATTGTTTGTGGAAGCACCATACAATTCTGAAATTGTGGAGGAGACAACTTTAACCAATGAAAACTTGATGAGTGTCTCTCCACCATCATGGGTCCTTCAGCCCATTGAAAATTCTGATTGGGAGGACCCATTTTTAATTAATCATAACCCAAATCAGAATTTGAGGAGAGATCTTTTTGCTGCTCTTATGTCCTCCTTTTATGCATGTGGTGCACAATACGATTGGACTTCAATGATAAGAAGCACACATGTTTACTGTCGAGCAGGACTTTGGATGGTCCTCATGAGAAATTTATTGAAATTCATGAAGATCCTGCTCAACTTTGATCATGTAGTTGATCGGACTAATCAAAGGTAGGTAGGTAGGTTAGGATTTATTTTTCTGCAATTAGGATTGAATAAGTCTCATCGAGACAATGGAAGATGCTAGAATTGATCAACTTGCTATCTCAGGTACTATTGTTCTCACTCATATTTTACCATTGCTCTCATGTTCATGCTAATTGCATATCTTTTTACATTGAGGACAATGCAAGATTTGGTTGGGGGGTGAGATGAGATTCCTCATCTAGCATGTTGCAACATTTCGAGCCTCACATGCGCAAATTTTTTCGAATTTTCTAAAATTTCAAAACTCTTTTAGAAAACCGTATTTCCATGCATTCGAGATGATATGAGTATAAGAAGAGGAGATACGAAGTGTGTGATGTTATAAGTCTTGAATTCTCCCAACATAATGGTTTTATATGTTAGTTCCCCTATTGTTGTGATTGATAGAAAATTTGAACACCTTCACACCAAGTTCACATTACACATTTTCATGAGTTGAAAGGTTTATGTGATTTGTGGATTAGCTAGACTTTGATATAAAGGTGTTGAGAAACCAAGCCGGGGTATTTTGTCCATCCTTGTCCATGGGAAAATAATGAAAGATATGGATTTTTAAAAATCCTATCTAATTTTAAAAGAAAAAGGAAAGAAATGATGAAATCGGGAATGAAGGAAAAATGGTGGAAAATTTCGAAAAGGGCTACCTATTACCAACCGGGGGATGGTCGAACCGTAACCAAAGCCGGAAATGGGACGTAGTGTGAAAGCCGTCGGAAGGATGGTAAGGCAAATTCCTGTCATAGGCTTGTTGTTGCTCTGTGCACCTTAAAATCCTTGGTTTACTTAATCTATGAAGAAGATGATCCCAGAAACTCATGAGATGAACTTTCACTATGCACACTAGGTTGAATTTGTTCGAGTTCTTCTATTTATCAATCAATCAGTGGGAATTTCATGTAGACACTTATTATGTTTTGAGAGTCCAAGATTTCAGCTTCTATCACCTAATTTTTCCAAATTTTATACTTATACACCTTGGAATGGATAGAATCATGGGTTCTGAGGGAGAGTTGGGTTTGGAGGTTTGAAATTGTTTCACGCATGTTTTGCTCGGGACTAGCAAAAAGCTGGTTGGGGGGTGTGTTGAACCTCCAATTTATACATTGCATTGCCCATTATATGACATGGTTTGCATGATTTTCATGATTTAAAGGCCCATCTAACACATGTTTTGTGATTATAGGAATGAGAGCGGACTTCACTCAATTAGAGACCAAAAAGGGGCCATTTGGAGCCTTTGATGAAGGCCCAAGGTGGACCAAAGAAAGAAGGAAGCAAAGAAAGAAGAAAATAGAAGAAAGAAAGGAAGAAAACAAGAAGAAAAAGAGACCGACCGGTCTTGACCGGTCGGCCAAGGAAGCCCGACCGGTCTTGACCGGTCGGCCATGCTTGCTGGAGTAATGCCAAAGAGGGCCTGACCGGTCATGACCGGTCAGCCAGCCCTGTCCGACCGGTCGTGACCGGTCGGCCATGCAAGTTTCAGATTCCAGATTCTAAAACAGCAATGTATTCCCGCACCTGGTTTTTCGGACCAGTTTTCTGAAGTCATCTTGATGATATTTGGAAATCCAACACATCCATGTCGAAGAGGAGCTCGACGCCGAACTAACCCAAGTGGTTTCGTGTCGATCGGAGCTACGGATTGACCGTGGTGGCCAAAACAATACGAACTGTCCAGAAAGTTCCAGATTTCGCTGTTCAACTCTGGGCCGGTCCAGAGGACTCATCATTGATGATATGAAGAATCTACTTTGACCAACTTTTAGACTACATCCATATATGAATAACCACAAAAGTTTCAGATCAAAAGGGTGTGTGGTTTGATCGTACCGGTTGAAGAAAGATGGACCATCCAGAAAGATCCAACTGCGCAGAGTTTATAAAAGCCCTAAGTGTTCTGATTTTTGGACCACATTTTGGGATTGTTTTGGACAATCTAATCCATCTATCATGTAGAGGATGAAGTTTTCTACCAATGTTTAAAATTTGAGATCAATCCGACCTCTGTACACTCCAGGGCGTTGAAAGCAAGATGACTGGTTCTGAAGGTACCCAAAGTGCGCGATTTTGAGAGGCGGTCGGTGATGTGATTGGTGGGCCCATTCAAAGGATAATCTTGTAAATCTAAATCATCTATGAGGAAGATCACATTACAAGGAAGCTACAAACCAAATTTGAAGGCAATCCGACCATTGGTTAAGCCGTACCAGGCGAAACAAATTCTGCTATGTTGCTGTACTATTGCTGCACTATAAAAGGAGGTGCCCTCTTCTATTCCAAATCAACCGAGGACGTGGGAAGCAAGGAGTTCAAGTCCCAGGAGGCTACCTAGCCTCCTCCAGCTAGTTTTTCTTCCTTTTCTTAGTTCTAGTTCTAGTTTTAATATGCTTTTCCTTAGCTAACCTCTTAGCTAGAGCTAGAGGTGAAATTTGTAGTTGGTTCCAATGCTTTAATTCTTTTATTTCAAGTACCATTTTCTTAATTTTGGATTTTGAAGTTCTAGTTTGAATAAAGTTTGGTTTTTTAGAAGTTTTGTGAGAGTTTGTGTGCTCCGGACATGAGTTCCTTGCAATTCTCTAAGATTACCATGATTGGGTTGTTTGAATCAGAATTGTAGTAACCCTTGAGCATGCCATAGTCCATAGGCATGGCTGTTACTCCGAAGGCTACAAGTTCAAGTTCTATGTGCTTCATTAGAACTAGAAATCTAATTTCCAGATTTAAGTGGGATTATTTGTGCTTGAATGTTATATCTTCCAATTAGATGAGAGATAGGACTTTGATTCTAATTGTGTTGTACTTGGATGAATGGATTGGCATTGGACTACTACAAGTGGATCCTTGATGCTTTAGTTCTTCTTATTTTCAGATTTTCCTATTTCATGTGAAAAATAACTTCCTTAAACTTCTTAGATTCTAGTTATTAGAGTACTTGGAATTGTTTACTTCTTTCCCTGTGGATCGACCTCGGTCTTACCGAGATTTATTACTACATTGCAGCCTTACACTTGAGGCGAGCGAACATACCGTTGCAAACAAATTAAGAAGATAAGTAATTCATCCAAACATCCATGAGTCATCACAAGACTAAGAAAAATTACTTAAAAACTTGTATAAACTTCAAACCTTAGTTCATAATCATGAATTCCACTAAAACCACTTAACTACGAATTAAAACATCTTGGATTCACTACAAGCTTCACCTCTTAGCCCTAGCTAAGAGGTTTAGCTGCTCATGATCCAAGGAAACATGAAACAACTACAAAAAGCATGAAAACAGCAAAGCAAACCAAAAGGAGTTGTGAAACTCCAATCTTCACTTCCATAGCCTCCAACCTCGCTTGAACCCTTCTAGGATACCCTAGGAACGATCCCTAGGTGTCCTCTTATAGTCTGGAGGCTCCACAACGTCGGAGTAATCGGGAATTTGCGAAACTCTTACGCAGCGCAGAGAAAATCGGGAAGAAATTAGAAGTTTCTAAGTTCATACGCATGGCCGACCGGTCATGACCGGTCGGCCTCAATAGAGAGTCATTCCAGCAAGTATGCCCGACCGGTCAAGACCGGTCGGGCCTATTCATCCTTGGTCCAGCAAGCATGTCCGACTGGTCATGACCGGTCGGACGCCTTCAGCAATTTTCCAGCAACAATGACAGATCGGTCATGACCGGTCGGTCCTCTTCAGTAGTGCCCAACATACATGGCTGACCGGTCACTGACCGGTCTGGCTTCCTTGGCCGACCGGTCACGACCGATCAGCTTCATTTTCTTCTTATTTTCTTCCTTTCTTTCATCTGGTTTCTTCTCTTCTTTAGTTCTTTCTTTCTTTTCTTCTTTGGTCCTCAAACATTCTTCATCAGAATGATCCCAAGTGAGCTCTTTATGTCTTCAATTGAGTAGAGTCCACCCTCAATCCTGTAGTCACAAAACATGCATTGAATTAGCTTACAAACCATACAAACCTTGCACAACGAGTGATGAATTGGGGTTAGAATATGCACAATTAAGAGCTCAACAATTTTCTCTGCGCAGTGCGTAAGTGTTACGTAAATTCTCGAATCTTCTAAAGTTGCGGAGCCTCCCCACTATAAAAGGACACATAGGGATCATTCCTAGGGTATCTTAGAAGAGTTTAAGCAAGGTTGGAGGTGATGGAAGTGGATTTCGGAGTTCCACAACTCCTTCTAGTTTGTTTTACTGTTTTTATGAGTTTTTTGGTTGTTTCATGTTTCCTTGGATCATGAACGGCTAAACCTCTTAGCTAGGGCTAAGAGGTGAAGCTTGTAGTGAATCTAAGATGTTTCAATTCGTATTTAGTTGGTTTTAAGATTGAAATTCATGTTCATGAACAATGGTTTGAAGTTTATACAAGTTCTAAGTAGTTTTTCTTAGTCTTATGATGACTCATGGATGTTTCTGAGAATTACTTAAGTTCTTAATTGGTTTGTATTAGTCTAGACCTGTATGATCCGAGGAATTGGAGTACGCTCTAGTACCATGATCTTCATGTGGGAACTTCCTACCAAAGTTCTACTTTTCTGAATTTCTGTGCTATGTGGGACTGTGCATGTGATTTGAATTAAGTTCAAATCATGATCTAGCCTTGTCTTGTGACAGGACTTGAGGATGGTTATGATTGTGATCTGAGTCTATTGGAATTGGGACTGACCTATGCAATTGAAGCATGCTCAGCCTAGCTTGCATTGAGTGAATCATACACATGGTTCTTACATATGGCAGATTGTTTGGTTTAACAGCTCTATCATCCGGCTAGATAGATCTTAATATCGATTCTAGTTGAGAGAATGAGAAACTACAGCGGATTGAACATCAAGGATTGCTACAAGTGGATCCTTGAACCCCTAGTGCCTTTTTATAATTGTTTACCTTCAAATTAGTTTAAAATTGTTACTCACATCAATCTCATAAAAAATCTGGTTGTTAGCTTTCAATAGATATTATTGGATGTGTTTGTGAATTCCTACACAAGTCCCTGTGGATCGACCTCGGTCTTACCGAGTTTATTACTACATCGCAACCCTACACTTGGGGAAGCGAACACCAACCACCCGCAGAAGAAATGCTATATGCAGTAAGCCACATTCATCCCTCGCTTGGGTTGATCTTTATTGCTAGCAATATTGCCAAAAGCCCTATATAGACTGCATAACACCGGTGGTGCTAAAGAATATCGATGACCATTTACAAGAGCTCCTGCTACGACAAAGCAAGAAACACTGACCCTATCAGCACTCTTAGAACTAGGCAACACAACTGCCGACAACAAGTATGCTAACAACCCCGCCGATTCACAAGTCGGCGTAAGCTCATTTGGATTGCGAAACTTCTGTTCGAAACGTTCCCTCATTAAGGCCTAGTCTTCTGGCAAGATCTCATACTCCTCGTAATCAATACTTCAAGAAGAAAGAAGTGCCCATGTGTTAGAACTTAGAAAAAGGGGGAAAGATCAGAACTACTCGTCAGCAGTCCTTCTTTCTTTTTTTCATGTTTCTTTTATTCTGGGGGAATTCTGAGTATAGAGACATTCATAGACAATCATAAGCAATCACAAAGTGTACACAAGAGAGAGATATCGCAAGGCGAATTTTATTCCAGAGATTCTGAGATATTTTACATTCCAGGCTGTGATACTGGTCACGAGCCTTTAATTACATCAACGGTTGATCACCCTGATTGGAAGGCAAAAGACTAATCCGCCGGGGATTATGGTCTTGAGTTCATGGTCGTAGAGACCTTTGTTTTCTTGTTATGGACTGAGCCACATTTATTAGACACGCCGGATGTCTATGTCCCATTTTCTTTCGGTGTGTCCGGGTTGAGAGACTGTCAGGATTCGAGTGGTGCAACTCGGGGCCCGCGCTTGTTACTGTGAACAGGTGACCGCTGGAATACACGAACCTCGAATGTTGGTCGGCATGACCTAAGGCCCGCGCCCGTACTTTTATGACGGGTGACCTTAGGAAAGCACTCCGCAACGTTCCCGAACGAGGGTTTTAATCGAGTGGTGCAACTCGGGGCCCGCGCCTATTACTGTGAACAGGTGACCGCTGGAATACACGAACCTCGAAATGTTGGTCGGCATAACTAAAGCCCGCGCCCGTATTTTTATGACGGGTGACCTTAGGAAAGCCCGCAACTACCTCATCAGCTCAACCGACGAACCCGTTGTCGATGGGTAGGGCATCGACGGTCTTTTTCATAGTGGCAGTCCATAGCAAGATGTTTCAAGCTTAGTTAGAACTCTTTGTTTGTGGTTTCTCGTGGTAACCATAACCCCTTAGGTTTAGCCTCGGACCTTTATCCGGGATGAATAGAGCTTTGTACAGTAAAGTAAATGTATTTCTTCTGGAGTCGGGCGACTCGGCTTTGAGAGCATTCTTTCTTG